>JAODKN010000114.1:17414172-17439172 GCA_026774425.1 Petrocephalus zakoni
GGGCCAGCTACTTTAACAAATCCCACAGAAGGCCAAAATCAGCCAGTGACTGAACTTTTAGATGATCATTGTATAATAATTTTTTGAAGCAAGCAGAGGTAATTATGCACGGTACTTAATTGTAAACAAGTAATCATGGTTGCAGTCCAGATTCTCATTCAAATATTGATCAAACGTACATAGTCAAAGATTATTCAATCTGTCAAGTATCTGTAAAATGTAAAGCTAAGACTTTCTCAGGTCAGTTTTCAATATTTTTTCTTCTGAAAATTTTGCCCTCAAATAATGTACATTATGCATTTTATTTTGTTCAGCTCTTTTACACAATATTAATAAAATATGTGATATAAATTGTAACTAATGAGAAAAGTATCATGTTACTTGTTAGACCTATGCCTATGTATTAGTATTTAATTACCTATATAAATGTGATTAATCATTTCAAAAATAACTCGGTGAAATGAGAGGAGCTTGCATGTTCTCTCCATCACGTGGGTTTTCTCTGGGTACACTGGTTCCCAAAGGTATGTATTTAGGCTAACTGGTGTCTGTAAATTTCCGGCAGAGTGTGTTTGTGTGCCCAGTGACAGACAGGCATCTTGTACCCCAGCCTGGCTTCCAGTGCTGCCTGTGATATGCACCGGGTCTCTGCGTGACCCTGACCAGGCTAAGTGTGGATGGTCTGACTGATTATAACACAACTGATAAGATACTTATTGTAAGGTTTTACACTTCCTTTAATGTTTAACTTTCAAACTTGCAAATATGCAAACTGGACACAAAGTGGGGTAGGAAATAAGCCTCAACCTATTCGCTTCAGAAATATGATACATACAGCTAATCTGTAAATAATTGATGAAATTTCTATTTAACTTGTCAATCTCAACTGGGCAATCCTACTGGGCAATCCTCCCTGTTTTTGAAGGAAAGACTTAATTGGGGTGGTAGAATTCTTGCAGTTTATGCTTACAAAAAGCTACAATGAGACATTTATATCAGAAAAAGTAGATTAATTACCATAACCTTTTATGTGTTTTCAAGTCAAATAATAACATTCCATTTCCAGTGCCTAAAAATAAAAAAATGCTATTTGACAGTGAACAGATACAAGGGAAACAAACAACATATGAATTTTAAATGAATGAAGAGAGAGTTACACTTAAAAATCATACAAAAATGCAAAACTGAACAATGTTCCTATATGTGTGTACGTGCGTGTGTGTGTCATCAAATGTCCTCACAATATGATTTAAAAACCTGTTTGAAGTTTTCCCCTTTCGATCCCCAAAAGGGGAAATCAATTTTATAAAAAACTATGAATGCAGTAAAAAAACTAAGAATACCAAAAGTCATGTATTTTGTTTGGTTACTGATGGTTAAGGTTAGGGCTGGGTAGGGGTTAAGGGTGTTATTGTGGGGATTATGGTTTTACCCATAGAAATGAATGGAGAGTCAGCACAATGAAGTGAATACAAAGGTGTGTGTCTCGTCGGTACTTCAAATGTTATGAAAAGAGACATTACAGACCATACCTGTAAAGTGTATTATACCGGGAGCTGTAATGTAGAATGAAAGATAATGTGGTGCTAAAGTTGGCTAGTTTCCCCAAGAATGAGGTCAAGCCTGTAACTTTGTTTCAATCCTGCGGCGAACAGGTTAAATCCATAGGAGTATTAGAGCAGCTGGCCACCCCCACCTCCAGCTACCAGGGTGGGTAGGATGTATGTTGAGTGCGAGCTGTGTGAAACTGTGTAGGAGAGGCTAAGAAAAACATTCCGGCCTGGCAGCAATATTGTTGGAGGGGAGGGGGAGGGGGACAGGGAGAGAGAGAGAAGGGAGAGGTGAGGTAATATCTCTGGGAAAGTGTGGCTGGATCACATTCTTCTTTCTGTCTTCGAATGTAGTGAGATGTGGAGGCTTGGCAGGAGAAGCACAGGGTGGGGGGGCAGGGGGGCGATCCTGCGCTAACCAGCCTGACAGCTCAAGGGGGTGTAGGCTTTGGCACTAAGAACCACCATTATTTAATCCCCCAACCTCTCCACCACACACATTCCGACACGCACACGCACGCGCACTCACTTTCGACATGGCTTTGAGTGTTCGTGGCGAAACCTCTTAGGATTATGGACGTTCTGGTGTCTCAGACTCCCATTGCGGAACGTAGACTCTTATCTCCACCACTGGCCTTCAACTCATCGCCTTACATTTCTTGGTACATTCTCTGGTCTTTGTCACCATATGTTCAGGATCAAAGACAAAGTATGCCCATGTATCTAAGGGTGTCACATCGACATATTGAACGCTATCAAGTATCAAAATCGGTCTGGTCACAATTGTAAGGAACCAATGCTCAGGTACCAAACCTGGGATTTAATATTAACATCTCAGATGAATACAGCTTCATGATTATGGCCAATGTGCACATGAGGTAACAGAAGAGTGATTTTTAGCGATGATAAGTACAGATAGTCTCTATTATGACTGGACCCTACTTAACGCTATATTGTTAAAAATTATTTCTGCCTTTATAATGCTTAACAACTGCAACAATGTTACATGCATGTACTGCTAAATACTTTACAGATATTTTTACTAATTCAAGTAACTGATGAATACCTACTGAATGCATCCACTCACCAGTGTCTGTAAGTCTCCTCAGAGTCTACATATAAGTCATCAAAAAACAGCTGCTTTACAGTAATGGGGTTAAATACCAGTAGAGGAAATCTGCGTGAAAGTCTATGGCAAAAAGATATCCAATTGGTTGTCAGTTCTACTGTCTGATGCTTTCACCCGCAGATATGATGCAAAACACAGGTAATGTTGTGATACTACCGACGTACATTCAGAAGGAACAGTGTTACCCAATCAGTACGCACAGTGCTCACAGTCAAAGGGACGGCCATGGCAGCTGTGGTATATAGACATGGATAAGGCAGTCATTGTAAGGACCTAAGAAATACAACAGAGACTTTGCTTATGGACCGAGCAGGTAGGTGTTCCTTTTGTGTGAAAGCATCCTGATGTTCGGCTGAAGACAATAGCAGAGTTTACTTTAATAACATCTTATAGCAGTAGCGATGACCTGATTGACCCTTGTTAGACAAAAAAAAAGAGAGAGATAGCAGTCTGTTATATGCCCAGGAAGTAACTGACTACTGTGACGGCAGGAATTTTGTCTTTATATGAATTTCTCGACTGTAACATTCCCCCGTTTTCTTGCAGGGATGTTTATATGCTAGAAGCTAACCATGCTCTAGGGATGTGTGAGGTCTCAAGCTGAAACTGGGAGTCACAGAGTAAGAGCAAGGACACGGAAAAGTGTGGGTGTCGCCTATGGTATTTGTCAAGTCAGCTAGAAAATAAAAGTTGTTCTCAAAAGATCCTGAAGAGAAAAAAAAAACTTTCCACAATCACCATTGTATCATTACGCATTCATACTTCCCTTTTAGGGAATGCATTAAGTGGCAGTAAGACCCCAGCTTGTAGGCGTGAACTTGGAAAATTACAAAATTGATGCTCATATTACAATTATTGCTCAGCAGCACATAATTGTTACTTGTTTGGTGAATGCAGTAAGTGATGACCCTGTTATTTCTGTTCTAATTTGAGAAGTATTTTACAACTAACAATGTTGCAAGAGAGGTGGGTGTTTAAGCTGTGTATTGAAGGTTTTTATGCTAGCTGTGTAATAATATAATAATTTTCAAGCACCTTTTATCTTCTGTTTAATACATTTGAATCGTGCCATTGACTTACCGGTATTACAAACAGGACTGTACCTTTTCAAGTTGCTGTAATTATTTCAACTAACTTGGGAACCTTCATGGATTGAAAATATTACGCTAATTTAAATGCATTTATAATCACAGTAGGCAACAGTTTTACTCTCAGTCAGGTCTACTGATAAAAAAAAAATCTAAGAAGTAATAAGACAGAAGGTGCTGTGAATATTGTGGATGTGATGTTTAGGGGCCCAACTGAGTGCTTATGTTATGTGGTACAGTGTACTTAATATGTCATATTAAGCATTATGTAGGCATTATACTGGTCAAAGTACATGTAATAATGTATTTCTAGCTGTCTCTGAATGGATATGAAATCATTTCAAACGCAAAGCAACACAAAAGTACAGAATATGACTTTAATATGTCATTCTAAGTACACCAAAATAATATATTTTTTTCATTTTGTAATATTACTTTTTACATTTGAATCATTGTTTTTCAGGTACACGGTTGTTCGAACAACAAAATATCAATGCATATGCACCGCTAGTAACTTTTTCCGTTTCGTGCAATTGCGGCGATATTTATGATCATCGCAGAAATCACACCTTTAAACGGTCTTGTAGTTGTACAGCACCTGCTAACAGGTACAGAGCTGTAGGCCGCTGCATACACCCACACAGCTCTGATAGCCTGTTAGCCTCTTCACACAGAAGTAGCACTGAGCAGGGCCAGGAGCAGGTTCACGGGCTCGTCCGCAAGCTGCATCATTATCTTTGCAGCAGCACAGGTGAATGTGCAGGGACCACTGCCAAATAGTTTTGGTTAGGAGGGAGGGGTGCGTGGAGGTGGGTGTGTACTCTTTTCATATATAACCGTTTGGTGGAACAGTTTGTTTCCCTCTTATGAGTAACTGACACACCTCCGGCACGAAAATTGAGCTCCTCTGTCTTTTTCTCTCATTTTCACATGCCTCAAAGGATAAGACTCTGCTTCCTGAGAAGAACTGGGGGCAAAGCGATTTGAAAATCAGCAACTCACTGAAAGGTCAGCAGCATTTAACAACACATTGTTTTTTTTTCATGTATTTCTATGAAGTATGACTCACAAAGGGGTCAGAGGGTTTTAAGAGTTACTGTGTGCCTTACATCTCAGGTGGTCTTTGGTGTTAAGGTCTCCAGATTGTTTCTGAATCGGGTGGGGCTTAACAAAACTGCGCAGCATTGTTAATACTGTCTTTTTCTCATTCCCAAAGGAATTACTACCTCAGTTTAACACCAGGTACAATGTGGTTACATGAGGCCATTGTAAACTTGGTCTGGGGCAGAGTTATATATCGGGAATCGTGCAGTAGTTATGAAGCCAAAGGATATATATAAGGATTGTAAGGTTTTATATACTTGCTATATTCTATATCACAGTACAGTGTCACTTGAATATTGTATATGGTGCTTTAGTTTAACAACATTTCTGATTAATATGGATCATTAATATAGATCATAAGGATCACATATATAAGTAAACAAGTCAATAATCATCATCACCTCCGCTGCATATGTTACTGTTCCTGGCATCATGCATGGAATGTCTTTTTAATGCACTAAAATATGGTGTAAGACTTTTACAGTATACTTTACTATAGCAGATCATTCATAAAATCTGCTTATAATGATGACAACCATGAATTACTCCCAATTAATTCCAAATATATAGCTCAAAAGTACAACTGCATGGTTAATATGTGCTCTTTACAAAATATCCAGGCATTTAAGATTATTTCATGAAATCCAGGGAAGCATTGTTGGCTGATAATGTTCGGCATTTAGTCACAGCGCTAAATATATACTACTGACCCATATAGTTCTTTATAGTTTTTATCATGAGATATTTCAGTGCAAAAAATATATTTTCCGTTGCATGTCATTTAGACTAAGCTTGAGTCAGGCTTTGTTTAATGAGGATGAATACTGTTCCGCTATCTCATTTGTATCTCATCATGTGTGGTCATCACAGTGAAATCAGAGGGTATCACAGGTGCCCTTCTGTGAGCTTTTTGCAAGTGGTAATATTACTGTGGGCTAGGATTTTTTAACCAGATGAAAATGAAATTTAAATTGGAACACTGTGTTTACATGCTGGGCATTTCTGTAAATTGACAAATAATGGCGAATTTTGTTCTGTTCATTTGAGCTTGTTCTAAGGGTTATTTGGGGATAATAGCCACACCCTAGTCTATTTAGTCAAAGGTTTCATTGCCTTTGGTTCAGACATGGTTTATCAATGTTGAACCTGTTCCTAGGAGCTCCTTTGTTTCCACCGGGATATTTTTACATTGGCATGTTCACAAGTATTTGTGCAGTAATTCCTATTATTTACTGTGAGTGAGAACACTTTAAGCACTGTGGAATTTAGGTTAGTCTCTACATATAACACTATATAATATATTTATACACTATATATGCATATCTATATGTTTCAGCAAATAAGATTCAATTGAAATAAAAATTTTAGTCATCTAAGGCTGTGTTCAGATTATATAACACAGAACCGATTACTATTTAAAGTGCCCAGTATATATAATTAGTGTATATAATTTAATAAATCTCTTTCAAGGTCCCGACAACCAAAGAAGAGCCATACTGGTCACCTAAGTAAACAGCTCAGCGTTTATGGTGATTGTCTGCGGCTACAGCAATCCGACTGCCGCTGTGTGTCATGTGTTCCTCCGTGTGAATGATGCGGTCTGTGTGTGTGCACACAATCCTCCTCCATAGTGACTGAAGCACAGGTTCAATGAGTAAGCGTTAGGCCATGGGTGGCGGGGCCCGGATGAATAGAGGGTGGGTGGAGGTTTGAAGAGGCTTTTCAGGGTGGGAGGCGAGCTCCGTGCCAAAAGAACAAGTTTGGGGATTTGTGTACTTTGTGTTACTCACAATTCTTTTTGAAAGCTGTCAGGTACATACTAACACACCCAGAGGTCTTGCTGCCTAATATCACGACTGTAAAGAATACACATTGTTGCACTGGGCACTCTACAAGTATCTTTGACCCATTCGGTTCTGATCTTTACACACATCTTGTAGGAAACTAACTGTAACATGCCAAGTGGTCTGTATAATGCCAAGTGGTCTGTATAAGACTAATGCATTTAAGGAATTTGGCATTAACAAGCTACAACCTTCATACTAACAACATCCGTTGTGTGACATGTACCAAACAGAGCCTGCAACTGAAGTGAGTGAAAACCCATCAGCTGATATAAGCTGAGACAGAAATATCATTGGGCATTAAGATATAATGAAATGCAAGGTTGATTCAACCCAGTGCCAGTCAACAGAAGACACCACATTGTGTTCCTTTCCATATGTGAACGAGCGTCCGAGGTAGGGCCAATGAAAGAAGCTGTTACAGTCACCAATCATTTCTGAATGAGCGCATGTAGAGCTTAGAACACAGGTTTGGGGGACGCATATTAATCTGAGAAATGCATTTTTGTATTTTCCTTTAAAGATCATAGTTTTGAAAACTGGGTCCACCCACTGGTGTGAAGAGAAGAGGGATCTCACCATAAGAGATAACTGTGTGGGTTCTATCTCTCAAAAAGAGGCCGCATTGATCCGCCTACGTGCTGAAGCACAGAACACTTTTGATGCGTGAGAACTGCTGTTGCTCATGCCGGACAGATATCAGGCACTGCCGTGACATGGAGACGGGACAGAGCAGGAAGGGAAACTGGGCGAATGTCTGCCATTTGGTGCCCTAGCCTTTGCATGGGGGCTGCTCTTGACAGGCGACTATAGCCTCTGCCCTCCAGCCTGGCTGGTTTTAATTAGTAGGTGTTGGACTGCCGGAGGGCAGGCAGAGCCGATCTGACCGTCATCTGCTGGCCCTCATTATCACAGAGAGAAGGTGTCCTTACTCACCCCGAGGTCCTAACCCAAACAGGGTAAACACATTAAATCACCCTCAAGGCTCTACTATAAATGTGGCTGATCAACTTGTTAAAGGAGCTACACTAAACAATCAGTACTTTACGCTTGTATAGCAAAATCATCAGTCGCACAGATGCGGCATGATTAATAAACTTTTTTCATTCGTCTAATGTGTAAAGATCACTCCCCCCTACTTCCCAAGAGAGAACTGTATATTGGAATTTGAACACCTACAAAAAAAATAATATATTTGTCAGCTAAAAGTATTGTGACCCTTCCTCCTCTCACTATGCGGAGTGTGTGCAGAGGAGCAGTAATGACCTTGCTTCTGGAAGATTTGGAGCCGTGGGGGGTTGTCCTTGGAGGCCCGAGTGGAAGGTTTTCCCACCTAAGGAGGTCTGAGAAGCGTGGGCCTATCTGCAGAGGGATTTATTGGCAGGCGAGGAGCCGTGGGGGTGCCAGCAGCTTTCCCACAACCTGAGTCTTCCCAAACACCAGGAGAGGAGAAGGTGAGGACAGCAGACTTAGCTTATAGTACATGAGCTGCAACAGATTTCACTAGCATCTACAGTACAGGTGTCTAACTCCATCTCTGGCTGCCCATGTGTATGCAGCCTTTTGTTTCAAGGTCCCATAATTATTTAATTTACATGTTTTTTATTGACAATGTTTTAGCTTGTACTCAGGAACTATGTATTTAAATACATAATATTATAGCTAGTATTTTATGGTATTTCTTAGTAAGTTTATAAGAAACCATCAGCGTGCGGTGAGCAAATTTAAGATAATGAGCTCCAACATGACCAAGTAATTTCAATGCATATAGAGTGCTCAATTCTGCATTTAATGTGCTAGCTGTCTGGTAAGTTGCCAATTTTATTCTTCAAAATCGTAATTCTAGAAGTAAGCCTGAGGTTTGACTACTCAATGTCTTCCAACCCGGGCTTGTCCTTATGCTGGGATACATATTAGATGTTCAAAGTCTATTCTCAACATAGAGAGATTTACTTGACCAAGGTTATGTGTCATCTTCATGTACTGTATGAGCATCTTAACATATCTCCTAGGGTAAGGAGTGGAGATCCCTGAACACAACTGCATTAGCACACGCTTGTTTTTAAGACAATTTGTCTTGGCTAGAAAAGCTGAGCAAACGGGATTGGAGATACAGCATGTTATTAATATATACAGGCAGTCCCCAGGTTACGAACGAGATCTGCTCGCTGCCTTTAAGTAGAATCTGTCAGAGGAATAATAATACGGTCACGTCAGTGCTTACCACTGAGGACGCTGAGGTGATGTTCTCGGGATTTATTTTTGCATTTATCTTTTGTCACTGAAATTATTTTTCAGAATGATTATTGGCACTCACGGAAATACTGTAGGTACACTGTAGTCAAAAAAATTATTCTCGATGGGATCATTCCCCCGAACTGCCATGGGAAGGGCTAACATTTCTGACCTCTGTGTTTTTAAAGTCCTGGCTGCAGCCTGTACATAATAATTATTATACCGTGATAATAAAAGTAACTATATGTAATACTGAACTGTATGCTGAGGCGACAAACCACTGAAGCCGTTCAATGTTTTCATGAGCATCACGCGGTAGTGCATGCGTTTGTTACTATGGGCCATTGTATTTAACCCAAATAGTGATACACAGTGCATGGGTCCATTGTAATGGGGGAACCCGTTAAACTAGGGACCAGGATTTAATGTGACTAAACATTAAGGGTAATAAAAAAAAAAATACAGCATTAAAGGTGTTTGGCAGAGCACAGATCTAGTTGGATGTAGTGTTTTCTCTGGCTGAAAAATTTTAGGACAGGATTCAGTAGCCCGACAGGTTTCCTGCAAACTTGTTCCCGAATAACGAAAAGATGTAGCTGGAGGTATCTTGTCATACCCTGTCGATAGGAGAGGAATGCTACCGCGGCACTGAGATTGTATCTAAGACCCTATAATTGACTTTTTAGATATACACTGGCCTCTGCTCCATTCATCTTTGATCAAAACCTAACAGAGCAGGAAATTGGATATGGAGATGAATGCGTGCTGAGCTGCCCTGGCAGGAACAGCATGTGTGACAGCAAACAGGTACTGCAGAACTCAACACTTACTCAGCGTTCACTCACAGGGTGCGACCGGGGCGCGAACAGACTGCACACAAACTTCTTTTAAGTCAAAGTTGAAAGATGTTAATGTAGAAGACTACACACTCGTAAAAGAAAACATGGCCGCTGATACCATTTACGATGCAAAATGGAAAGTGAATAATCTCAAATAGTTCGCTTGTTTGAACTTGTGAACAGAAAAAAAGAAACACAAACAAACACTGTGAAAGTATACTTATATTGAAAATATTTGGGGCGAACGACAATATAAATAAATAGAAAATTGTTCTATCATAAATGACATTTTAACGCGGGCATTTTATAAGCAACGTAAAAATGTACTATTATCAAAACACAAAGCTCAGGTTATGCTTACTCCTGTCTTTGTGGTATCCGAACACTGATTCACGCGTTTTAGGAACACAAGGGAGCACAGGACTGGAAACACGGTTATACTCTTAAAAGTATTCCAAAGGTAGCTGTGGCGAGATACTGAGTAATGGAAATAAAGATGATTTTTGTTTAGGATTCCAAGGTGGAAAGTCCAGTAAATACATGGGGTACTTTACCTACTAGAGGTCTCTATGACAACAAGCAGAACACAATTCTGCAATGGTGAAGACTGAGGTATATGGCTAGCTGAGAGGTTGTCTGGTCAATCAGTATTTAGTGGGTTTCTCGTTAAAGCATAGCAGTTTCTATTTACAAACAATGGAACTACAAGAAAGACACCTGTGATTACGAGCTTCAGGAGGGATTAAAACTGAAGTGCTTTTTAAATAAAACAGACCTGACTAAATACTATATTATCCCATGCACTTTTATAGTAATGCAATCAAATAAAAAATTCAAAAACAAACCTGGGAGTTTTAAAAGAAAATAATTCAGTTATAATGCTAATCTAACGCTCATAGCAGAATTTAATGTAACAGAAATTTGTAGTACTGGATCCAAGGTGTGTGTGTCATTGTGTGTGTTGTGTGTGGGAGTATGTAAAAGTACACACACACTTCTATATATGGAAGTTATATAATATGAATGGCACAGTGGTGCTAGTAGTTACCATTGTTGCCAGGGTTCGTAGGTTAAAATTTGGCTTATAGAATTAGAATATTCACATGGGTTTCCTTCAGGTACTGTAGGTTTGTTTCGTAATCCAGAGGCTGACGCCCAAAGTGAAGCGATGAGTCTAAATTAGTTTTTTACCTGATTACAGTATGTGCCAGTGCCCAGTAATGGACTAATGTCTTTTCCAGGGTTTGCCCTGCATTTCACTCCATGATTTGAAGCACTGTGGCTAACGAAACTAAAGATACATGATATTCAATAAATGCAGAAATTGTACATTTCTTGGTATGCATACTGTACAAAGAAGTTGGTTGAATGCATTACCTCTGTCGGTTAAATTTCAGTATTACTTTTCAGTAATTGATATAAATGTTAAGCATTTATTGTTGTGTATATATTTTTTTCATTTGTGCCAAAATATATAATTTGGTAGACATATAGCTGAAAACTGGAGCTGTAAAATGACCTAAAAATGATTGTAGTGAAACTAGGTCACTTTTTTACACGGCCTGATGTACAGGCTTCTGTGATGGTCGCTGGTCACTTTTTTACACGGCCTGATGTACAGGCTTCTGTGATTGTCGCTGGTTTTGGTGTTTTTTTTATGTTGCACCCATACTTTTCCTGCTAGGCTTTTAATTAACCCAATTATTTGTTACATTTATATTTATTTTTATTTAACAGGCACTTTTCTCCAAAGTGACTTACAAGTGAGGCAAATAGTACAATATAAATATATGTACAAGGAGTCAACTATGGATAAACGCATCTAGGCTGTGCTTTCAATTAATGCCCAGTTATTGAAACTTATTTCTTCAATACATAATATCTGAAGTATTTCCTGGTAGTTCAGTGTTGTGCAATCTTATTAGTGTTTAATAGTTTGTGTTAAATGTTATTTTCTTAGAAGTTTTTTATTAACTTGTCAGTGAGGTTCAGGAAACTGGAATGTGGGTCACTAAATAGGCAGACACTCCCCACCCAAATTCACTGGGGCCGTTTCACTTTCGGTGACAGACACAGACATGATATCAGTACAGTCTGTTCATTCTTCATCATTCAATGAAAAATATGTTCAAATTGCACTTTGTCACATTTTTAGCTTGTTTTTAAAATACATAATTATAGAAAATTACATAAGTGATAAATTATATTTACTGTTTTCCATAATAATTTTAAATTGAAAATATCATTATTTCAATGGCCCTAATCATCCAGTAAGCTAGATGTAAATATATTTAAAGCCATTTTCCACAAATGCAAGACCAAAATCTAGCCTTTATTCAATGTTCATAAACCTGGTAGAAACTAAAGTGTTATTCATTTGTTTTGTGCTTGTGTAAAAAATGATTACATTATTCACGGTGACTCTAGATCACGTTTTTCAGTGGTACACATATTCAGAAGCCATCAAACATCCACTGGTAACCTCAGTGAATTTAATGAGGCCCAGTTTTTTTTTCTTTTTAATTATCAGTCAAAAATGGTGGAAGACATAACTAACATAACTAATCAATAACTGGATTTTATTTATTGTTTGTTTTCCAATGCAAAATAACTCATCCAACTGAAAGTAAATCTAACAAAACTAAAAATTCATTTTGTCTGACCTAAATCAAAGGGTGTCTGTGCCATGAGCTTATTACACACTGAGCTTAACTTGTGTTGTGGAGGTGGATAGGGTATATTATTATCTCTCAGCTACCCACCCTGCTATAAAAACTAGTGGTGCGACATCGCAACAGTGCAGAGCTGCCGCTCTCCCTCCCGTGGTGCTACAGACAAGCCTGCCTCCCCAGAGCACCAGCGTTCCTCATAAGCACATTTTCTAAACGGGGGAGATTCAGAAGTCCTCCGCGCCTCCTCTCATTCCGGCTGTTTTCTGGATATTTCTTCGGCTGCTGAATGGGTTGCTGATAAAACGTGACTGTGAATGGACAGTTTCTTCTTCGTGGTGTGAGGAAGAGATGAGAGAGGTCACTGCACGTTGCCCCTTTGCCTCGGGATAAACCGTAATCAAGCGCAAGGTGGGTGCTGATCATTGTGTAAAGATTTACTGTACCTGGCAGAACATTCAGGTGTGAGTACAGACATGCGAGCATAGTGTGGAATGTTTTTGGATGTATCTTGCTTGGTGCTAAGATACAATCAATAGCTCTGACTGTAGAAGCAAATTTGATAACTTGTGTATCACAAAGTATTGAAAATTTAAGTTTTGTATAGATCAGTGGACAAAAAGGGGTTTTTAATATAAGGAAACACAGGATTTTGTGTACTATTAGATACCTAGACAAGCATTGCAAGTTTTTCTCTTTTTTTGTTTGTGTAAATTTCAAGATTTTTTTGGCTTGATTTATATTTGAGTGATGCATGAATATAGAGTTTTACTGGGTTTTAACTGTTTGCATCATCATATTATTTGTCATAGAAAATCATATTAGGTCACATTGCGCAGTTTAAGTGAATGATTCAACGTTTTATCCCACTACAATAACTATTTTAGTTTGGACATTTTTGATGTATTTTATAAACTTTATGTGATTTCTTTTAATTTTGTATTGTCATAAGTTTAATTTAAATTGCAGTTTATATCAATCAATTGTACCCATTAACAAGAACTAAGAATGACTATCCAATAGACAAAACATCATTTCAAAAGCAGATCTCGGAGCATGTGGGTTTGTTTACATGCCTTTAACTCTGGGTGAGGTGCCTTTTTTCGGAACCCTCGTTTATGATCAGTATGTCACCACACCACAGCTATGACCTCATGTCTGCTCAAAATGGAGAAAAACAAATGAGCCTCTTTTTAACCCCTTTCCAATTTCATTCTCAAGGTTTTACCGTATCTGAGACCCCTTCGCCTGTCCCTGACTTTGCTGATGCTGAGCATTCATTCAGTACAAAAAGCAGTTTTATTAAGAAGTGCATAAGCTATGGCCAGTCAGTATACTGGAAATTGGCCTTACTACTAAATGCAATTCACCTCTACCTCTGCAAGTCTATCCAATGCAGCTTTTTGTTTTTACTTGTTTATGGAACTGGATGGTTTACTGCAGGACTTTAGATTAAATGTTTAGATTGTTTAAAAGTCCTCCTTACATATGAGCACGTAATATATGGCTTACATGGCTATGATTTTAACCATTATATTACTTTTCATATTACTTCGGCCCAAGCAGTATGATCCTGTATTATTTATGAATGATTTTATGCAAGTTTAATGTAAAATAGACAAAGCAAAGCAATGTTACTTTTATGCTACACAATTAGTTAGAGAACTGGTATAGTAATATATAGTAATTAACAATAACATTCGGGGGACTCAGCTGACTTTGTTTTGTCTATACTGAAAATTTGTTTTCTTTAAACAGGATTAGATGCTATATATACTCAGCCAAAATATGTTTGATAGCTCTTAATTGTGTTCTACATTTTAAAAATTAAATTAGTCTTGATGAACAGCAAATGAATAGAGATAAAAAAAAATCTCTGTTTAAGTGCAGTGTCCTAAACGCATTGCAAGTTGTGGCTATTGATTTGGGCATGTTCGATGCACACAACAATTTGTCTAGTAAAAGCATACTATATTAAGAGTTTGTATTTCATTACAGTTTGTATTTTTTTCTATAAATGCTTTGTTAAGATAATAGTCTGCATATGTGCTATACACTTATGCATTAAACAATCAGAAATACAAGCACTGATATAGAGGCTTTTCTGTCTAGCCAAAGGTGGCTCTATAACTCAGTGCTTGGTGGAAGAATTGCTAAGCTGCACTGTCTTAGCCTGAGGCCTATAATGATTGTATTGTGACTGGGCTCAAGGCAAAGATGCAGTTTTCACAGATTTCTGGTGGGTGAAAAGTGAGTAAATTATGACTGAACTGAAGGATTTGGAGAGCTGAGCTATGGACAGCATGGGCTGAATCTCTGCACTGCGGTACTTAATATTTTACCTCGAGGCAAAAGACAAGCGAGCAGAAATATCACTGTACAATTATGCTGAGCCTTGGCACCCTTAATGCTGTCAAAAGTTGATGGAGAAAATTAGGTAAAGTCATGTGTCAACCATGAGCTGTGCAAGACAACAAAAATGCCTATGCTCAGTTTCATTTTGGCTTTATGAACATATTGACTACTTTATATACTTTTAAAGAGTAAGTTTTAGAAAAGTTTTATATTTGATTGTATCATGTATTTGCATGTGTTACTTTTGCTATCAGTGCAATTAGTACCAGTTTTTTGTAAGCAATGAAATTCATTGTTTGTTGATTGTTATAGGTTTAATTATATCATAGGTTTAATTGGTTTCCTAGTCATCACTTTGCCACTAAATCTTTCCTTTTTCAGAGGATTACTTATTACTTATTTTTAAGAATACATGTAATAAGGTAGAGGTCAGAAAATGCTAACAAATTGTAGCAAATTTCAAAGTTTACTGATGTTCAGTACATATTGTGACAAATGCCTCCCAATTAATTTGAAATGCTCAGTGCTTGGAATACAATTTCTTTTGTAGAGCACTTAAAGGTGATAAAGTAATCAAATAGCTGAAATGGGATATAGTAATTAATTAATTCATTCAGTCATGTATCTTCAAACTGCTTTTCCAGTGCAGGTTCATGGGGAGAATTATCTTCAATAGTTTTGCATGGAATTCCATGTTTTAAATTGTCCATTTTGTTCAAATAAACTTACACTCACAATTGCAGGGGAACATAGTAACTGTAAGCAGTCAGTGTTTGAAGCAGAACAAGTTATGGCCTAAGTCACAACCCAGAAACTTGTGGTGGGAAACCAGTGGCCTCCTCCCCCTCTGTCTATGGCATATCCTCTTCAGATGGTCCCCACATTATAATTAAGAGTGCATTTAAGCCAACTAGGCAGTGAGTCTTCTCAGGGTGGGTGACTGACCACCATATAGCTGACCCCTCTTATCAAGCCTGTTGTTTTAGCCCAGCAGCTGTTTTACTTGGCTGAAGTTTCAAGGGAGGGGCTGCCTTGTTTACTCAGCTAGGCATTAAAATGGGGAACTTTTTGGGCGGAGGATCCTTTTCTCAAGATCTGTCACTCTGTGGGACATCTGTGCCCTCACCAACTTTTTAAAAATGGTTATTTCCACAATACAAATGCACTTCTCAGCATTATTTTGCTGCTACTATCCTCCAGCTGTCACAGACACTGGGCGAATCACTGTGAATGCTGCTGCGGGGGTCAGATTCCGATACGGAGATGGCTGACTCAATGGAACAGGGCTAAAGAAACAAATCCAAAACAAAATAAGGGGCGGGGGGTTTGGAAAACAGTGACGAAGGGCCTATAGATGATCGCCACAAGTGCTTGCCTACGAGACTCAGCTCTGACTCTAAGGGCACTAAGAAAGCACGCAGAGCTCTTTAGCACTTTACCTTAGATTGACAGGACATCTCTGTTGATCACAAATTTGCAGCTCCTCTTTCTGGACCAGAGAGGTCATAACGGCCCCTGTTGGTGCGACTCCAGACACCACCCTTGAAGGGTAAGACTGGGTGAAGGAGTCTTAGGCCGTACTCACACTTGGCCCGGTTACCTTGTATCATGCCTGGGCGTGATTTTCCCTCCTTCCCACTCCTCTGCTGGTCTGCGCTTACATCGCGCTTAATGTTCTGGGCCCGAGCACGCTTTCGTCATCAGCGTGTGCTGAAAGCATAGGAAGAAACGTGTTATCTCACAGGTCATGATTAATGTCCTTATTTTGTGGCTTCTTTGGGGTCATTTTAGGCACAACAACACACAAGCCTCTTTTAGATGTATCAAGTATTCAACGCAGCAATTTCAATGAAATCGCACTGCACGTATACTAAGTCTATTTTACCAAACATCTCGGAGTCTTTGTGTGCTGCATCCAGCTGTTCCTGGAAACTCTGGTGTAGCCTAAACTGATACCTTTCCTGCAATGTTTGTTAAATGTTTGTCACTACCCAATCTGTTCAACCTACCCAATCCATTCCTTCCGGGTCCAGTTCATGTGTAGTGTATATGTGCACATGTCTGGGCCCATCACATCACTGAGTCACATCTGTGTTCCATGCTCGGCCACATTTACTGATAATACTAGACAGGTACCATGCCGGAGTCCAACTGAACTACACCTAGGCCCACCTCTTCAAGTGGTATTGCACTTGTCAGATGAATTAGACTTTGGAGCTCAGACATGCTTGGGTACGGTATGAATCACCTAGTGTGAGTACACCCTTAATATCTAGCAGGGCATCCTTTAGGCTTAGGGGCCAGCTTAATTCTGTGAAAATTTCACTTAATTTTCTGTGTACTGATACGTGTAAACACGTATCAGACTAGTGAACACCAACTGGGCACTCCTTATTTCTACACGTAGTTCAGTTCATGACAGTGAACTTTTCAAACACATTAAAAGAAAAATCAGTTATTTGTTTCTATTAATTTCATTGTTCTTCGAGTTTCTGGTGTTTTTTTCCCCTTATTGCCGCCTGCACAGATAGTACTGAGTCTTGTTTTCTTTTGCATAAAATGTGAAACTTATCCATATGTCGGTACATTTTCTCCTACCTAAAGTGGGCTGTGGCATAGACTAGGCTTCGGCAGCATCTAATTTTTCACACATTTTTCATACTGTCCAGAGATTACATGGTGGTAAATGGTATTTTCAAACAGAAGACTATTCTAGTATTTTAAAATTTTGCTGATAAAATTCACCAAGTGAGTCAGGGGTTATAAATAGTAAAATATGAGCAAGGCTACACAGACATAACGTTTACAGACAGGCCTTAGAGACAGAATTGCATGGTTTACATGCTAGAAGGTGGTTAGATCAACAATATCCAATCATGCGCATCACTCACTAGAAATACTACTTCTGATTGGATAATATTAATATCTTCTTGAAATGTGTCTTATGTTTATTTGTTGACAAAAGTGTCAGTAACTTTTGTTATAGTTGTTGGTATCATACATTAATTTACTATTTTATCATTGTCTCATTTTTGTCAGGTAGGAATCTTTGCTGTTGACAAATTTTTGTCAGTTTTCTCCAACAAAATTAAAATAGCTTCTCAGGTTTATTCTCCTTCCAGTACAGAGATACTGTAAGTGGCCTCACACTCCCTTAGAATTCAGAGGCTGATTGACAAAATATGCCCAGCAGTTTTGAATGATGCAAGACGCTATAGCAATGGCCAAGGATGCCAGGGGTCTATGGGCATTGGCTCCAAGAAGAACATTTGAAAAGTTGTCTTGATGTGAAAATGCAAGAGCAGCTCAGTGGGTATGTAACCTGGTTCACTCTTCACTCCACTGTGAAGGGGTTATGTTCCCAGGCATCAGCTTATCCAATGAAATAATTCAGTTACTTGAAGGCAGATCTATTGGCTGGGACAGTAAATAGATGCAGGTTCACCAAAACATCTAGCCTGCTATGTTTTGCCCATGGTTGTACTGGGAGATCTGACAGTGGGTTTATTGCCAGACATGGGTACTGATAGAGCCAGCAGTCCATGGAGGGTATAACTGTAGTCGATAACTCAAGGGGGAATACAGTAAGTGTGGTTGATACATCAAACAGCACTGATATGTAGTAAGACATGTGGCTGAAGCTTACAGAAAATTGTGGAAATACTCCAAAGGAATCTTGCTGATTACCTAAAGTATTTGTCTACACAACTAGCTAGATTTCCTTGCCATTTCATTCAGTCTAGCTGTTTGTCTATGGTCGATACATGAAAGAAAATCTAATTGGCATGCAGCAGACGTAAAAAATGTGGTGGAACAGGAGGCATGCTAGTAGGCTCGGGCAGTGTCTATTTTTTCGTAGTGTCATAACTTCTAGAGATTTAACCCTAGTATACAATGGTTTTTAAATAACAATAAATGAAAAATCATACTGTGAACTCCAGAATCAGAGATCAGTGTGGAAACTGAGAGCTAATGAAATGAGGAGACAACTCCAGGGCTTTAGATAACGGGCATAAAAATACATCTGGATGCCCACATTTCAGAATCATACAGACTTTTACTTATGTCCAGAATTTGATAAGCAGATTAATAGTATGCCTAACATACTATTTCCCAGGTTCTGGATGAGATCTGTTCCTTAAGTCTGTATTTAAGCCAATTTTGAAGATAAGTTGGACAAATAATCTGTTTCAGTTCAATAGAAAGAGGAATGTCTGTATTTCTGAAGGTAAAAATGATATCTTTGGGATTTCTGAATACCGGGGTATAGAGTAATACTGTCACACCACCAAAATCCAGGTTATGAAGCATGAGAAGCTTCTTGAGGGTGGAGTCACATAACCTCCCGATCTTTCTCATAGACGCTACACAGTGTGTCTCCCTTTCCGTTCTTAGAATCATGGCGCTGCATCATCTGGAAATGGAGCTGGGTGAAGAATAAAGGCCAATGCATTTGCCAGGGGCTCAGTTGCATAGCAGTTTGGAGAAATTCCAGGTTCTTGTGGTCCATAATTACTAAAATTGGGCATTTGGTGCCCTCTAACCAATGTCTCCACTCTTCCCAGGATAATTTCAGAGCCTGGTTTCATTTCCTGGTTATAAATGTCATAATTAGCCTCTGTTGGGGTCAACTTGTGGGAGTAATAGTCACACAGATAGAGATTCTCTGAGTTTCCATTGAGTTAAAACAGCTCTTACTCTCACCTCCAGGGTATCTACTTCCATCTCAAAAGGTTAGTCCCCATCAGTGAGTACTGTAAGTGATGTCAAGTCGAAACCGTCAAGTAAATATTAGTCTGTTGTACCATATTCCATGGGTACTATCCAAGCATGCTGTATGTGGGAGGCCATTTCCAAATAATACACTAGTATGTTGTACAGTACATACTATTGTACAAACACTACTAGTGTACATACTATACACGATTATAACAACAGCATGTGCAGAAGGACATCAGTAAGAAATGCTTGGAATTCCAAAGGGACACCCACCAGTGTAAATGGTATAACCAGGTACTCAGAGTTTCCATTGGTTGTTTGAAAGGTTGTTTTACAATCACCTGCTTCAAAAATCCTGTGAGGATGCAAGGCAGTAGCCCTCCCCTCCACATAATGAAGCTATGTGATATAGCACTAAAATTATTCTCTTCCACCATGTATGGGCTTTGTATGACATTGCTCAATAGTGTGAGCTCAAGGCACAAAGACACATCCCAAGGCACAACACACATCTCTTCAGGTTACGATGGACTATGTGATACTGGCTTTGGGGAGGTAAAGTCATGGGCAGCTTAATATAACCAGGGTTTGAGGAGTTGTGGTGATCGTAAACTATCTGCTCAACATGTGGGATCCCTATTTATTACCTCAACTGGTTAGTAATCTTAGTAATAGTTCTGGTATGAGTCAACTGTCAATATCCCCCTTAAGAGATGTGGGATGCAAGGTCATACAGGAATTCCCCATCATAATGCTACCTGCCGGTGAAGTTACCTGCTTAGCTGGCTTTACTTGGTTGGCAGAGAATCTTTCTCACCATCCCAGGATACCTCCACCAGACAAGCAACTGGGATACTTGATATAAAGGGGGAAATAGTCTGGCTCTTAAAGACTTCCCCTTCACCTTCAATATTAGAGTTAATCTCAAAAATCACGATTAGCTTTCCCACAGGACATGCATGTAAATTGCTCCCAACTGGATAACTACATCTGGCACATGTTGACGGGTTTCAAATCTTCAAAGCGAGAGGGACCAGGAGTAGCAAGCCGAGTCATTTCCCAGGATGCTGTCTGTCTTGAATCCTCATGTCGTAGCCACATTGAATAACAGATTCCAGATCATCCCTGCATGCTAATTCCCTCAGAGATTCCAAAAAGCTCTGCGGGTACACAGTTATCAGGGAAACATCACTCCTGCTAGAATGTGATACTTGACATGTAATCACCAGTCAAACACCACCCATCATGCAGAGAAAACAGCTGGGCTCTGATATACAATCCTGATGCTGGATGGCTAAAGATGGCCGAGAACTACTGTTAAGAAGAGACCTCAATCTTGTTTCTCCAGACCTTGTATTTGACACATGGTCATTGCAAAGGCTATTCCTGTAAGGAGGGAGATTATGAAAGAGAGCTTGATCTTGGCCAAAGCCTACCTTTGGGGTAGGCTGGCAAGCCCCAATGAACACTGCAGCAGAAATTACTGATGGCAGTCACAGTGCTCATAGTATTTTTTGGGTACCACGACCCATGTTGCTGAAAAGGAACCAAATATCTGTAGCGGATTTGGTGATAGGAGGAGCACTTCCCGTACTCAAGGTGTGACCTACATTTCTGACTGAAGTAATTACAGTGAACTTTGGCTGATATTCAGAAACTTCAGTAACGTGAAGACTCTCAATGAAATGGAATTAAGTCATGTAGATTACTGCAGAAGTCCTCAGTGAAAATCTGATGACTGACACACATGTAATTTCTGAGTTTACTGCTTTGAATTATTTTGTGTATTGTCCTCTATATAATAATAAACAATTGTGAGATTATTCTATTTCAATAATCGATTAAATGCCAAAACCATTCAGTAGTTCTATTACAGGTACAGTTAATGATTTGTTACAAGTTTGATTTCATGTCATAAATGCTGACATAGGGAACTTATGACAGCCACAAAAGTTGGAACAAACCTATATATGCTTATAAGTTATGTTGGCTGTCCTGAAGGGCTTATGTTGGTATCATATAGCTGTCATAGAGCACGCTTAAGTGAAGTGTAACCACTGTTTCTTATATTTGGAACAAATTATTATATGAAAAGAATGCCTATCTAGAGAGATGCCTGGCAAAGACAAAGTATAATGAAGTCTGACTAAATGCAGGTGACAAGGTTGCATCTTTTAGCTGGTTTGTTTATTGACTTTAACATGCTGCAATTCTTAGGAAGTGAGTAATGGACTGTAAATAACCATATTTGTCTCATGATTTTTTTTCTAGAACAATTTCTCTATGTTAATGAACACAATTAAATTTCTTTTACTGTATTCTGAATATATACATACGTACACACACACACACATATATATATATATATATTTTTTTTTTTCTTAATTTGACATTTGCAAGCAATATTGCTTTTAGTTGTGATGCTTTTAAACCCTATATTTTGCAAACTAAATAATTATTGTTATGTTTCACATGTAATTTTAGTGTATTTAGTGAATTTTTTAATTTCTTGGTGAGATGCCTCCACCAAATAATGTTAGTCAGACATGGTGGATAATGGATAATATGGATAACACAGTATGGATAATATTTTGTTTCTAGAAAAAACCATTTGATAAAGAAATGAGAGTAGAATTCTGTGTAACAAGATAGTTGAAGAGCATATTTATTATGCTGTTTATGAAGACTTTTTGATTCATGGTTTTTATGCATTTTTTTGGCAGAGTCTCTGGTGAGAAAATGGCCAACAGAGAAGATGACTTAATTGGGATCCCATTCCCCAACCATAGCAGCGATGTTTTATGCAGTCTTAACGAACAGCGGCGGGATGGTCTTCTGTGCGATGTCGTACTCATTGTTCGGGACCAGGAGTACCACACACATCGCTCTGTCTTAGCAGCCTGCAGCCAGTACTTCAAAAAACTCTTCACTGTTGGGATGGACTGTGATCAGCACAGTGTCTACGAAATTGACTTTGTTGCACCTGAATCACTTACTGCGATCCTGGAATTCGCTTACACCTCTACTCTTACAATTACCACTTCTAATGTGAAAGAGATCCTGAATGCTGCTCAGATGCTGGAGATTCCCTGCATTATCCGAGTGTGCCTGGAGATTATGGACTCAGGAAGGGAAGACGAGGAGGAAGATGAAGATGAGGAGGATGAGGACGATGTAGAGGAAGAAGGTGAAGAATCAAAAGAGGAAGAACATGATGATAACGAAGCTGTTGAACAATCAATACAATCTTCTGCGAGTCAAGACCAAGATTGTTCTCCAAGTACCTCCCAGCAGGAGATTTCCAACAGACTGAGAACTGAGGTCACAGAGGTTTTTAGTGAGAAACCCATAAACAACGAAAACTTAGAAGGCAGAGCCTTGAAAGATTTTTCAATTGAATCCTTACTCCAGGAAGGATTGTACCCAAAGTTAACAGGTATAGACAGAAGGTCAAGTTTTCCCCCACTTCTTCCAGGGTTATTTCCAACCATGTGGCCTGGGGATTTTCCAGGGTTTCCTCAAATGCAGAACCCTAACCCCAGCCCCCTCCCATACTGCCAAGAACTTGAAAGCAGGCCCCTGGACCTGGCAGTTAAGAAGGAAGGCATAAAGGAAGAGCTGAATGACGAGATCACCAGTAGCCTTTTTCACAGTGAATTTTTCAAAGACTTTATGGGTGCAGGTCTTAGTATGATACCTGAATCCCACCTTGGGACTATTAAGGATGAGTCCGATTTTAGGTCATACTTGAACTTTCTTAGTGCCACTCATCTTGAAAGCCTATTCCCCCCTTGGCAGCTAGAGGAAGAGAGAAAGATGAAGACCAAAGCCTCCCAACAGTGTCCGATTTGTAACAAGGTGATTCAGGGCGCAGGAAAGCTGCCTCGGCACATGAGGACGCACACCGGAGAGAAACCGTACATGTGCACTATCTGTGAGGTCAGATTCACCAGGTGGGTACAAAAGATGGCTCCAATCATTTTTAGAAATGAAGGACACTTGACAAGTCATGGCGTTAAGATGTTTTAGCGTTGCATTTTTTTCCGCCAAACTTTTCTTTTTTGCATTTCACATTGTGTAACATTAAGAAATGGCAAAGTACCTCATGGTATTAGACCACTTACACATATAATGAAACTGACTGGCTGTTTAGTTTTAATATCATAATTGAGAAATGTCCTGCCATGAATATACCTTTTAACCGATCAGTGATGCTTGAGCAGTGTAAATGTAAATGCAATGTAAATTGACTTTATCGTACAACAAAAATATTTATGCTATTAAGTTCATTCAGTACTATAGTTTCTGTCCATAAATACACGAGTGTATACATAAGAATTTCATTGCTTTTACCTTTGTAGGCAAGACAAATTGAAGATCCACATGCGTAAGCACACTGGAGAACGGCCATACATCTGCCTTCATTGCAATTCCAAATTTGTCCACAACTACGACCTGAAGAACCACCTACGCATTCACACAGGGGTCCGGCCCTACCAGTGCGAGCACTGCTACAAAAGCTTCACGCGCTCGGACCACCTTCACAGGCACATTAAGAGACAGAGTTGTCGCCTTTCTCGACCTCGAAGGGGCCGCAAGCCCGCTGCCTGGCGTTCCCCCAACTTCCTTTATCCGTCTCCTGCCCATCATGAAGATAAAGGCCTCAGCATTAACAGCCAACTCCTTTCACTCGGACATGGTGTCTCTGGTCCCAGGTTCTTAGAAAGACGTCATTTGGGAGGTAGTAGCCTGACTTTTGACGACCTGGACAACAGTAGGGAGAGTCTTGATGTCAAATTAGACAGGAACCATGGTGAAGAGATGGAGAGGAAGAAAGGCGTGTTTACATTTACCCTGGCCCGTGACGATATTCTCTCTCACCAACCATTCTACTCTGCTGCTGCTGACCCCTGGGCAATGAGGCTCAACCACATGACTCCCATCTCAGAGGGAACCAAATAAATCATTGCAAATTAACAACACAAGCCTCAAGAGCCACTCATATCTGACTGCAATGGTCCTACTCATAGAACAGAAATTTATATTAAAGGTAAACATGTTTTGATATTTTGAAATCTGGTAAATTCCTATACATTAGGGCTCATAGAATTTTCTGTTATTACATGAAATATCTCTCAATTCATGTCATGTCTGCTGTAATAATATTAGAGGTTGTATTTAAAAAAAATAGACATTCTAAATCTAATCTGGATTTCATTTTGGGTCAATGTCATCATAAAAGGTGGTATAATTTGGTAATATTTGGGGGTATTTTTGTTTTAAGAAGATGGGCATGTAGGTATTTAACACTCTTTAGGTAATTGGAAAGCACAGAACTGATTTCTGAGCCTGATTTAGAATAAAGGATATTGGTCACCTGCAGCGATTATACACTTACCTAAAGGATTATTAGGAACACCTGTTCAATTTCTCATTAATGCAATTATCTAATCAACCAATCACATGGC
>JAODKN010000114.1:17452745-17488202 GCA_026774425.1 Petrocephalus zakoni
CTGAGGACGGGAGGATCTGCACGAGGGGAACGAGGGGGCGTGGCACACAGGAGGATCCACAGGCTGGGCATGACAGTAAGGTTGCTGGTGCTTGTCGCAGTAGCAATCTCTATACTCGGTGGTGGGCACCAGCAGCAAAGGGATTTGGCAGGCAAAAGACGGAGGCCTTTTGAGCTTGGATAGCTTATGGGACTCTGAAGCAGCTGACAGGTACCAGCAGGCCAAGTGGAATGCAGCTTTAACATTAGCTGACGCAAAGCTCAAGTGTGGGAGGAGTTTGGTGATGCCATAGAAAATTACTTTTGGTCGCTCATGAAGACATTTTGGCAAACCCTCAGGTAACTCTGGAGGGATAAGCTGAGCTTTACCCATGGTGTTTACAGCAGGGATGGAAAACTGTTGATCTCTCTTTAAGAAAGGGGACTGAAGGATCTTAATGGGGATCACACTCCTCACCTTCCCTGGAAATGTCTTTGCCAGGGTACTGGAGAGGAGGGTATGTCTGTCCTTGGATCCAGGAGTAACAATGTGGATTCTATCCTGGTCATGGAACGCTGGACCAGCTGTAATACATGGAATCTAACCTCTCGTGTGGCAAAAGAGCCTGAGCTGGTCAGCTCCATTGAACTGGAGGGTTCATGGGAGTTCAAGTCTGATTAGTAGACTCAAATCTAAGGTCATGGTTTGCAAACAGAAAAGGGTCGATTGCTTTTTTTTTTGGTGGGGAATGAGTTACTGCCTCAAGTTTCGGAGTTTAAGTATCTCGGGCTCTCTCAAGGGAAGAATGGAACAGTATATTGACAGAGGGATTGATGCAACATCGGCAGTATTGTGGTTGCTGTACTGCTTTGTTGTGGAAAAAGCAAGAACTGAGCTGGAAGGCAAAGCTATAAATCACCAATTTACAGGTCAATCTACTACTTCCCTCACCAATGGTTATGAGCTTTGGGCAGTGACCAAAAGAATGAGATACATGCATACAAGCACTAGAAATGAGTTTCCTTCACAGGGTCTCTGGGCTCAGTCTTAAAGATAGAGTGAGGAGCTTGGGCATTTAGAAGGAGCTCAAAGTAGAGCTGCTGCTCCTTTGCATTGAAAGGAACCAGTTGAAGTGGTTCGGACATCTATCTAGGATGCCTCATAGACACCTCCCTTGCTGATTTTTGAAATTGTTCCACTTGATATATTAAATAATTCTTCAGTTTTTGTCACCAATGTGCCAGCAATTTTGGCACCAACTTTTTGGTGTATTTGTCTCACATTCCTTTGGAAACTCACATATCAGTGTTGATTCTTAAACCTCGGATGATACATACCGTCTACTGGCATTCATGGTTTAGTGGCATTCATGTGTCCATGGGTAATTCAGAGGCACCAGTCCACCTAACTGCATGTCTTTCACTACCAAAGGAAACTGCAGTACCCAATGAAAACCAGCTCTACAAAAGGAGGGCATGCAAACTCCACACACATAGGGTTTGAATTCCCCAGTACTTGAAGTGTGAGACAACAGTGCCATCCAATAGTGCTATGGCATACTGCCTTGAACAATGGGATACTTAATGTGTATTGTATACCTAATTAGAGATCCATTTAAGGGCATTTGGGTTTTGCATAATATACTTTACATTATAGAGGCAAATAAGTTGTAACTCTGACATCCTCTAGGTAACTCACCAAGTAAATTAGTCTTGGCTATACACCATTAAAAGCCATTACAGGCACAAAAACACAATACATTTCAGACTTGCTCTTTGAATCATTTTAAATTCAATTTCTTTATTAGATTTTATGTACCTAGGTTTTAGACTTAGTTAGAAATTGAGTATTGATTCAATATAGCATCAGTAGGTGTACAAGAAAAGTACAAATATAGCTACGCTATATGGAATTATCTAATTAAAAAATGACTTTATATTGGCATACAGAAGAGCTCCCCGGCCATGCCATGCTTTGAAAATAACTCTGGCGTCTTGTCAAAGTTCAGCTCAGTCGTACGTCAGCATTCGCTTTGCCAAAGAAGAGAATGAGCTGAGAGGGACAGACGTTTTAGACTGCCGAAGCTGGAGGGAAGTCAGAGAAATAAGATGCTAAACGTCATAAAATCTACATTAAATACAGAAAATTGTAGATTTTGTACAACTTTCAGCGCTACATTTTAATCTGTTTACTTAAATAGAATAAAAAAAAATTATACTCGGTCTCGTACGTGTGGATCCGATGGAACGAAACGGTTACGGATGCTTAGAAGTCAAACAGTAAGTACATATAACATTTTGATATCTATTCGCGAGTACTGGCTGTATAACTTGTCATTTGCATAACATACTATATTTCCTTCTATAACCGTGAACGTGTAAACGTGAAATCCGCAACTACTATGCGATAGTGGTACAAAAGTTTTTCACTAAAAATCAGCTCACATTCAACACAGAATTTAACTTCAGTTTACCTTTTTGTTTCAAATAACTGAAACCTGCCCTCGATCGTTTTCCAGTACATAATCAATTATTTGTCAGTGCGATTAAACTGCAAATGCAAATGTAGTATGCTTTTATTTCCAAATCAAAATTATAAACTTAAACACTGCACTGGAATTCTTTTTACAATTCGCGAGAATATTTTGCATGCATATAATATTTTTGACTATTTTAATGAGATCCTGGTTGAATAACAGTAACTTAGAATTCTTTTACCTGATGGAAAGTCTTTTATTTTACGTATTTTGACATTTTAGAGAATATTACGCTGAAACTAAATCACAGTCATATATTACTATTAAAAATAAACATTAATGACATGGTTGTTTTTTAGGTGATGGCACTTTAAATACTTATAACTCCGAAAGACTCAGCCTTTCGGTACTGAATCAGGACATTTACTCAGCACCGTGCCCATGTAATTGTATACATAAAGCTCACCAATCGAAAGACGTTTCTGGGTGCTACAGTCGACTCCTATCACACAAGTGGAAACGGGATTGTTTGAACTCTGAAGGACTATTACAGTATTAATCATCTGCTGTACCTCGAGGAAGTGATTTCCGATCCTAGACTGCCCTCTGCAGGAAGGATGGAGAAAAACCTAATTGTTATTCACTACAACTACACAGGGAGGCTAGACCACCGCGAGAAGAACATAACTGCCACCACGGAAGCTAAAACCGTGATTTTTTTATTCATATGTACCTCCATAGTCCTGGAGAACGTGATAGTACTAGTGGCAATATGGAAAAACCACAAGTTCCACAATCGTATGTTCTTCTTCATTGCCAATCTGGCGCTTTGTGATCTACTGGCTGGTGCGACCTATACAGTCAACTTGCTCACGTCAGGGGCGAGGACCTTCAGTCTCTCCCCATATGCCGTCTTTGTGCGAGAGGGAAGCATGTTCGTGGCACTGTCAGCATCCGTCTTCAGTCTGTTGGCAATTGCAGTTGAGCGGTACATGACAATGATTAAATTGACACCTTACAATGCCAATAAAAGATACAGAGTGTATCTCTTAATTGGGACATGTTGGCTGATTGCAATTTCTTTGGGAGCCCTGCCTATCCTTGGCTGGAACTGTGTGGACAATCTTCCCGACTGCTCAACCATCTTACCTCTTTACAGCAAGAAATACGTGGCTTTCTGTATTACAATTTTTATGATTTTGTTGCTGGCCATCTCGGCACTATATGCTCGCATATATGTGCTGGTCAGATCCAGCAGCCGCAAAGTCACCAAGCACAGCAATTCGGAGCACTCCATTTCCCTTCTGAGGACAGTCATCATTGTTGTAGGCATCTTCATCATCTGCTGGACGCCTCTTTTCATCCTGCTGTTGATTGATGTGTCCTGTCAGCACAAGCAGTGCCGGATTCTTCACAGTGCGTCCTGGTTTATCAGCGTGGCCGCCCTCAACTCTGCCATGAACCCTATCATTTACATGCTAGGCAGTAGGGAGATGCGTCAGACGTTCGTCAGCATGATCTGCAGTTGTCTTTGTTGGACTAAGACAGGAAGTGTCCTACCAGTACAGCAGACCTCAGAAAGCAGCAAGAGCAAATCCAGCAGCAGTAGCCATGCCCAAAAGGTCACGGACAAAGAATCTCCCGGTGTTGGAAGTACTCTGGAATAGTCTATAGCCTACAACTACAAGGACTGGAAACCTGGATATGCCACTCTCTTCTTTTTATTTGGAATTCTGAGGTGGACACTTTAGTCAGATGTTTTCCGTGAGAGATATATACATATATTAAAACCTGATTAGAATACTTTGGAAAGAATGGAAATTTAGAATAAACCAGTTTAATGTGATGAATGAATACTGAAATTTAATAATTTTGAAAACCATTACACATCAGTAATAATACTGTGTAATTTGTGTATCAGTGATACAAAATGTAAATATGTTTAGTTAGCAGTAAAAGTAAAAACTGAACAGTTTTGATTTTCATATTAATATATTCATTTGACCTGCATATTTAATATTTCACAATGTATCCTTTCTTTGTTAAAAAAAAACTGAACAGGATGAATTATTGTACCCTGTAAAATAATCTTCCAGTATATTCATTGTCATTTACAACTGTCCGAACTGTACACTATGCATACAGATCAGATGTAGTGTCCATATAAAAGGTAATTCAGTTTATGCTCTATGACATCTCAAACAATGTTGATTTTGATTTTTATAACATTTAAATTGAGCCGGTCAGCCAATTTAATGAGCACATTAGAGAAAGCACACAATAAAGGAAATGTATTAAATAATTTCCGAGTTACGGAAGTTTCCACCAATAGTGTATATATACCTCATACACTTAATTTTGTTTTCAAAACATCCTTTGTACTCTGTCTTACTGTTTATAATCACAAGTAAGATGTACAGATGATTAGGAATATTTAATTACACTTAAATGTAATACCATGAAAAATTAAACTTGTAAACTTGACCTTAAACCTGCTTAAGTGTCTCCATAATAAATAGCGACTTTGTACCAGGTAATCAAATATGAACTGCACTTAAAATTTCCCCACAGTGGAAATTTTTCCAGGAGGATATAATACAGTTAGTAATTTTAGTAGGTATTTTCATATATATATACATATATAATATATTCATATTCTTCGGATTAACCATAGGATGAATTTTTACTGGACTTTTATTCCACCTTAGGCATTCTCCATTTCTGTTTTTTAGTTTGTCTAATAGTTGGTACTTTTTCAGTGTTAAAGTGATGACTTGCACAACAGAAAAAATGGACACACAAAAAAATTTTGAATTAACATTGTTCTTTTTTGCGGTACCTATCTGCTAATTCTGCATGCCATAACAAAACAACTAAATCGAGAAATGTGTCCAAGCAAGTGTGAGTCACAGCAAAGACAAGCAATTTTGTCACAAATTAATAACTGATACAGTATTTCGAAATGTGAATGAACTTTTCTTTAATGTGAAAAATATTACTGTCTATAACTTGCCAAAAACAAAACAAGGTTATTGTTTCACTCACTGTACACCAAAGGACATTTAACCTGTTTCGGTTAAAAGGATGCATAAAAATAAAATATTTCAATACTTAAATATATGTCTGAAATCAGAATAAAAGTTGAAGTTTTATTTTTTTTTTTGTACTTTTTTAGAATACAAAAAAGACCCCAAAAGCTTGCCACAGCGACTACGACATATTCCTATCGAGGGTAATACTTTGCAGTAAGACCCAGACGGACAACAAAGGAGCGGATAAATAAATCCGAAGTTGAAAGTGTTTTATGCATACAACTTACTCACTGTAATAATGTCAAAGGCATAAATTATACTGTGATTGTGATGGAATAAGAGCAAGATGTACAAAAGTTAGTACAATGCAAAATATTTTTAAACTATGATGTGTATTAAATAGCTCCTAGTTTGTTTTACTTTTTATTTAAATTACCCAAACCTTTTCTTAATATTTATTCCAAATCTAATACTGCCCCCAACCCCAAACATTAAGTTATTAAACAAAATGTATTGCATAGCGGCACTACTGGATACTTAAACAGCAATCTTTTCTAGTTGTCCCAACTATGACCTTATATATATATATATATATATATATATGTTAAACTTTATTTAGAGGCCTAGAAACCCAAGTATTCCCCAAGATACATGTGACTGATAGACTGTTATTCTCAATAATGCTGTTCATGTGCGCATCATAAAAAGAGTGAACTGATATTGCATTTCCTTTTAAGGGGTACATATACTAAAATTAGGCAGACAATTATGTAAAAATACATTACTAAATAAAGACCTTTTTTTGGTCTTTTTTTTTACAGTAAACACATATTATGCTTTGATTGTGCTGTTTATTTGTGAATATTTGTGAAATAAGAGTACATTTCCTGTTCTAAGCTCACAATTCATGAGATCAATATTTGCAACATTAAGTCAGCCCTGACCTAATTAACTACACATCCTTTCAAATTTATAGGAATTAAAACCAAATAACAAGATTGTTTAAAGCAAATGATTACATCATGAGCATACGCAAGCACCTGTCAAAGGGTTAGAGGTCTACAAACAATGACCACAAAAACAGTTTCATTTCTAGTCATGCGAGCGCAGTGACAATTTAGTGTACTTTATAGAAAAATTGCAGCTTTTTAAAACCACATCCACAGCATTGGGGGCATACGGTTTTATCCCAAACTTCTGTGGCTAAAGAAGAGCAAGCAGTTACACTTTCCTCTTTTAAAGCAGATCCACCAGTGATTTGATAGAATGTTACCAAATTATCTGTTACACTAGCTTCAAAAGAAGATCATTTCAAAAATACTGCAATGCTAACTGCTTTTTCTGTGTTCCCCGACTCTTACCAACAACTGTGTAAATCTGTTTGTGCTTAATAGACAAAACTAGAACATTAGGTTACTCTAAAATACTCTTTGCTTCCTTAAGGATAATTTTCAGTTCATCTAAACCATTAGCAGTAGTTTTTTTTTATATTTATTTTTTTATTTTTATTTTTTTTAAGACTCCAGATCAACATCTATTCATCAACCTCTTCTCAAAAATATAGAATTTCAATAATCACAACAAAAAATAACAGTTCTATAAATCAAGTGTCAGTTGAAACAAATCTCTCCAAGTCTTCCAGAGCAGCCAAAAGGTGCGCAGAGATGTTCTGTGATGCTTTCATCTTTTGTAATCTTTGACCATAATAATCTGTCATCTTCAAGTTTTTTAGGTGTGCAAGCGGTAAAAACGCCTCCTTCATCCCAGCGATGCTCAAACGGTGCAGGTCACTGTTTTCTTGCTACGGGCTGTTTGAGGCAGAGTTCACTTCCAGCAGATATTATGGGTAAGCCATTCTCACGGTGATGTGTAATTAGGTGGCTGATGCTGTCAAAGATGTGATCTTTCGTTCGTACCTTCAAAGGAGAGAAGAATAAACGAAGAAATTAGAAAATTATTTAGAGGTCTTTATATCTTTACCACCTACTAAGGATCTTTTTTCTATTTGATATTATTTATAAAATGCATTACAATTGTTTTGAACATATTAGGGCTGGAGATTTTCAGCAGTGGAAGATGCAGCTCTCCAGTGGCACTGGGGTGCAGTGGGCAGCACTGTTACCACACACTTCCAGGGGTTGACCTTCTGATCATTTACACTGGGCTTTTCTCCCTATTTAATAATAACATTACTAATAATGTTCAATAATGAAATGTCTTTGCTGTAGAGCTAGAAATAGGGTTGAGCAGAAGTGGTCTAAACCTGAAACTCAGCTACTACTCAGCTGCACTCAAAGCTCATAATCCATCCATCATCCATCCATCTTCTGAAACCGCTTATCCTTCCAGGTCGGGGGGGGGGGGTCCAGAGCCTATGGGCACAAGGTGGGAACAACCCAGGACGTGGGGCCGGCCCATCACAAGGCATACTCACACACCATTCACTCACACATGCACACCTACGGGCAATTTAGTAACCCCAATCTGCATGTTTTTGGACTGTGGGGGGAAACTGGAGTACTCTGAGAAAACCCCACGATGACATGGAAATAACCCTGGTCCCAGAGGTGTGAAGCAACAGTGCTAACCACTGCACCACCACACCACTTCCAGAAACCAATAGACTTGCTTAATAATGGATGACACAAGTTTACAGAGAATTTCGTCTATGTGAAAACCCACCATACTGTCTCATGGTGTGGCTATCATGCTGGGTTTTACACTGAATATTGAAATTAGCGGTACATCTTATAGAGTAGTTGTACTTGTTTAGTGCAGCTTGTTCAGTGCTTAAGAAGCATTACAGTATTTACAGAACAGGCTATGATCCATACTCACTGTGCCTTCAGGGTCCACCAGTAACAGGTGCTTGGTGACACCGTTATGCATGCCTGTCAGGACATAGGAGCCGGGGTTGGTAGTGCTTTTCCTCACGAGAAAGTCCCCATCGTCCCGCAGCAGCTTCTCGGCTTCTTTGCGGCTCATCTCCTGGTGGTACCACGCCTGTCCCTCCAGATCCTCGTTCCCTTTAAATGCTGCCGCACGAACCAGCAGAGGGCTGCAATTATCAACTGATGCCATTTTTTTCAGGGCTGGGACTGGAGTCTGACTTAAGATGGCATCTTCAAAGGGCTCTGAGGATAAAGATATATCAGTCAAACAGTAATTTCACATAAATTATATGCATATACTGATTGGTCATAAATGCACAAATAAGTTTCTTGCAAGCCTGTTGTTTTCTACATTGTAGCAGGAATATAACGGAATACATTTGTATCGGCACCAGTCATCCAAGATCTGTAAACTTTCTGAGAGATTCTCAGCCAAGGCAGAGAACAAAGGGCACTACTTTTGTAATCTTGTCAGTAGTAGTCAACGTTCTTTAACTACACGCAAACATGTTCTGCTCATTGTACATTTTCATTGACTTAATACTATTACTTGTCCTTATTTCGTTAAAAGTACAATATACGGGCATTTTATAAGGAAATGGTCCAGCTCTAAAACAATCTATAAGAGAGGGTACTTGTCCTTTTTTCTTTCCATATTAAATGCTGAGTGGTTAAGACACCAGGCCAATCACACAAAGTTAATATACATGTTAGTAATCAGTCATAAACTTTTACTGCTGCTGTTTAATAAGTTGCAGATTAAACAGTCATTAAAAGGTCTAAATTTAACCCCCAAAAAAGATCATGACTATAAGTATGATTGTGCTACCTATAAGTATCTTTTACATGATGAAACGCTGGGTGAAACGAGTAATCATCATTGTGATGTTGATAATATTTCTTACTCATATCGAATATGTCTTTCCGGGGGCTGTCTTTGGGCACCATGCTGGGCTTCTCCATCACAGTGTCAGCTTCTCCCTGCAACACTGCCAGGACTCGGACATCCATGTGCTGAGTGTTGACGTAGGTGGGGGTATTGGCTGTTTTCACTAATGGACTTTTTCCTTCAGGTAGACTGTAAATGTCACTCGAGCCTGAGTAGAGAAATCAAAAATAAATATCATACAATAAAATTTGACTACATGCATATTACAAAGTAGCAATGATATATAACCCCACATACATTAATTAAAGTAAAATACTGGAATAGAGTACTAAAATACTCTAAGTAATTACTAGAATTTTCAAAATGATAGCTACATGGCTAACATTACCTTATAGTTAACTAAAACTTCAATAATATCAATTTCACCATTTCCACTTACATACATACAATACATGTGGTTGCACTGCATGATATTAATAAAAGACTACATACATACCATTTTTATAAAATGAAATTTAAAGATGTTTTAGAATCAACAGATTTTAAGCTATTTTATGGTCAGTTATCAGTTTAACAGTTATCTAGTCATTTGGGTTGTCAACTAATCCATGGTGAGAGGAATTATTTCAATCCATACAGGACAATTATGACCTATAAGTCAAAGCCAGAACAATCATGAAAACATGCCCATCTCATTAATATATTACACATACACTGTCCCTAAAACTTACATTATATTCATATTTGCTGTTGGCTGGGTAGTACTGTTGCCTCACACGTGCAGGACTGAGGGTTTGAATCGAACCAATGTCCATTTCACAGAGTTTTCCTCTGGGTACCCCACTTTAAATCGGCGTCTTTAAATTGCCAGTTGCTTATGGGTGTGTAAGAGACCTGTCATGCACTGACACTGACATCCCATCCAGAATCTGTTCTGTTGTTTGCCCTCTTGTGCAAGTTAAGCCTAAATATAGTAGTGAAGTGTAGCTTACATTAATAAGTTACTGGATGATATGATTTTCTGATTATAAATTCTCTAAAACAAATCCATTTTAAAATAATGTCCACATGCAACAAAATCATACTACATATACTATACGCCACTATCTTAAAATTATGAATACATGTTTCAAAGGATTATATAATCATTTAACTTTTTTCCTAATACTACGCCAATACTGGATACTGCAGCTTCCTCCCAGGGTCTGAACATTGATGGTTAGGTGAGTTGGTGTCTCTGAATTGCCCTCAGAGTGACAGGCTCCTGGCTCAGCAGAACCCCGTACTACTTAAGTGGTCATAGTAGATGGATGGATGGATGGATGATTGTGGAAATGTTACGCAGCTCCAATTGTCTTAAACAGCGGTGAAATGGGAAAGGTCTAACCCTGTCGTACTGGTACAGGCTTCCTTCCTTCTGCCCAGTTCTCCCCACAGTGCCTTCCTTGGTAATAGGTTTGGTCATGTCCAGCCCCTGGGCTTGGCTAAAGAAAATACAATATTAAGCAAACTGTTAAAATACATTCTGTTAATAATAGCAATAAAAACGAAACCAGAAAAATCACATAGGTTTTCTAGACAACTGTCTATAATTAATTAGCAGCTATTCTTTTTATTCTTTATGGCTAGATTATTTGCAGTGAGTAGCCAACGACTAAAAACAATGACTAAAAATCTTCTATACATTTTACTGTGCCAATACTGTTTTAAAACACTGATAAATTATTTTAATAAAGAATCATTACAGGCACATATAATTCAAAATAATTCATTGACAAATACAGGTCTTTTGAAAAAAAAAACTGTAAATATTAGGGGTATAGTTGCAATATTATTGATTCTGTATATAATATAAATGCTAATAATGAATATTGATATTAGAGCACAATCAGAAATTTCAGTGGCTTGTGGCTAATTATACATCACTAGAAATTAACAGCTGACGAACAAGGTCACATCCTGCATTCTAGTCTGTAATGTAATGATCTGTAACACTGAAAATGCAGTACTCTGATGTAACAGACATTCACTTATATTATTTTTTTGATAGAATAATATTATAAAAGAATGCATAATTAAATGCAAAAATGGTTTGGTGGTGCAAATTACATAATCTTAATATTTGCTGCTGGCTGGGTAGCACTGTTGCCTCACACGTGCAGGACTAAGGGTTTGAATCTAACCTATGTCCATTTCACAGAGTTTTCCTCTGGGTACCCCACTTTAAATTGGCGTCTCTAAATTGCCAGTTGCTTATGGGTGTGTATGAGACCTTTCATGGACTGACACTGACATCCCATCCAGAATCTGTTCTGTTGTTTGCCCTCTTGTGCAAGTTAAGCCTAAATACAGTAGTGAAGTGTAGCTAAATTTTGTACTGTTTAATAAGTTACTGGATGATATGATTTTCTGATTATAAACTCTCTAAAACAAATCCATTTTATAATAATGACCACATGCAACAAAATCATACTACATATACATATACTATATATATAATCATTTAACCTTTTTGCTAATACTATGCCAATACTAAATAAATAAAATAAAAAAGCAGTAAATATTAATATAGTTGCAATATTATTGACTCTGTATATAATATAAATGTTAATAATGAATATTGATATTAGAGCACAATCAGAAATTTCAGTGGCTTGTGGCTAATTATACATCACTAGAAATTAACAGCTGACGAACAAGGTCACATCCTGCATTCTAGTCTGTAATGTAATGATCTGTAACACTGAAAATGCAGTACTCTGATGTAACAGACATTCACTTATATTATTTTTTTGATAGAATAATATTATAAAAGAATGCATAATTAAATGCAAAAATGGTTTGGTGGTGCAAATTACATAATCTTAATGCCCAGATCAAAATTTTCTCATTTTAAAAATGACACATTTGCAACATAAATCATAAAGATGGTCGATTTGATTAATGTACCAAATATTACGAGATTAAGCTGATAAAAATATATAAGGGTGCTTATTCAAGGATGACAATGTCGGAATGATATAAAACGCTGAGACCGCTAAATATTCTGGCCAAATCTGCTGCAAAACGTGCAGAAAAGAAGAAAGTAAGGTCAATAAAAGGGCAAGGCCAGTCTGGAGATGACATTACGGGTCAGAGACAGAAGATCTGGTCATATGGAGAAACTGGGATCGTAAATTATGCTTAGTGATATCTGATTATTGTTAACCAGTTGAGATCTACATATTATACCACATGAAATATTCAGTGATCTGAAAAACAGTATTCCATCATCTGTTCCGCACCAACTAAAATACTGTCGGAAACATCATCCTCCATATGTTTGCGTGAAGCAGTAATAAGATTCAAGAGAAAAACTTTTTGACATAACATTCACAAGGTCAAATGTCATCTGCATTCACCGCTTCCTTTGCTGCCACTAAGCGGCACTTCAATTTGGGACAATCAATCTCAAAATTTAAACAGTTAGACTTTAGCATCCATAAAATGCCTCTGCAAAGTGTGAAAGAGATCCATCAAAAACTTTCCGAGTTATCTTAATGGGATCAAGTGTCAAAATAGCCATCTTTTGCTGTCACTATGCAGCACTAGTAAAATTTGGGGACAATCTGTCTAAAAATGAAATCATTATGTAACCCATAAAATGCCTGCGCATAAAATACTATATGTGTCTGCATCAACAGCAGAGACGATGGACCAGTGATAAAATCCCGGACGCCAGTAAATCTCAGATAAACCACAAGAAACAGATTTCATTATTTGTTATTATTTGCTCAACAAAAAGTAAGCCAAAATACAGAAACCATGTGGGACAAAGTTAGTACACCCTTACTGCTTCCATTGAAATTAAGTGAACACATCACTATTACATTATTATGTGAGATGTCAGACCTGATGGCTCTCTCCTTGGCCAGAAATTTGGTTCTTCAGTCGTGTGTCAATGAAGCCCCCTGGTGGTGGCATTTTCCCTGGTATGTTGTTGTAGTAAGGGTGTTCTGTAGTTTCCTCCTCTTCCTCTGTGCATGGAGTCTCCTCCATACTAAGCATGCTTAGGCAGAAAATGCAGTTTGTGTTACATACACACCCCAAAGACTTCCACCAAACCCAATACACTGTAATCCCGTAATCCCACATGTAATAATTTTCGAATATGGCATTACTATGATTATCTATATGAGCAGGCTATATATTAAAATGAGATATTAGAACTAGTGATAGTACAACTAGCCTACTTTCTCCATTACAATTCTCGCTAGAGCAGTGGTCTCCAACCTTTTTACATTGAGAGCTACTTTTACAAAGAAAATAATCTGGGGAGCTACAACACTGCAACAGTATACATTGCCGAACGAAAGAGGTCCTCCTCTCTACATTTTGGCGGGGGTGGGTCTGACTATTGTAACAGACTAGGAATGTCTTACAAGATCGCCCTGTGAATCATGATCGACTGGTTGGTGACCAATGCACAAGTGTGCATTTTTAGTACATTTACCATGAATTATTTCTGGTTTATACAGAGAAGTCTAGGTAATACAATTTGACAACATAGCTGATGGCAAAAAATCTATATTAAAATACATTATTAGGGCTGTGAATCGATTTAAAAAATTGCAGTTTTCTTTGATTAACTACAATCACACCTAAAATTGAAACTTACAATAATAAATACTTATAGGTTGAATCCCTAAATTAATGTACAATTAACACAAGTAGTAGAGGAGTATATGGATCATTCTCACAAACTCATTTCTGTAACGCCAATTTTTTTCAATTAGTTTGATGATGGAATTAAATTATACAAGTTAATTTTTTAAACCAGGGTACCCCAATTCCAAAATGTGTTGCAGACTAGGCCCCCAGGACCTGAACTGGGGAACCCTGGTTAATTTTGCTTTTTATTATTTATTATTTGTTTTTATTTCTGCAACAAACAAAAGTAATCAAATCCAGGACAAGAGTTACAGAGATGAGGGGGAAAAAGCTAACTGAAAACGGAGCTAAAATATACATCTTATCATACAAATCGATTGGTTATTATGGGTAACATGGAATAAGGTTAGCTGTGTCTAGTGTGACCCCTTAACCCTGAGCAGCAGTGCCTCCTATTCCCACTGCTCTTCCCCCTGTACACAGATGACACCATCACTAGTGACCCATCTGACCAGCTCCTCAAGTTCGCAGATGACGCAACACTAATAGGCCTTATCTCAAATGGCGACGAGTCTACATACAGACGAGAGGTGGATCTCCGGACTGTCGGACTGACGTAGCCACAACGACCTGGACCTCAACATTCAAAAAACAAATCAAATGTTGACAGACTTCCGGAAACAGCCACCTACTCATCTACCACTGGAGCTGATTGGCTCATTCGTCAATACAGCTGAGTCATTCAAGTTCTTGGGTACTGTGCTGTCACAGAACCATGAGTGGGATGAGAGCATCACATGCATCATAAAGAAAGCCCATCAGAGGACATTTGTCTTGCGTAAGCTGAAAGCAATTCAACATTCCACAGGCAATACTGGTCCAGTTCTACACAGCCATCATCAATGTACACCAAAAACAGTGTATTTCATTGTAACATCTCTTTTTCTACAAAAAATTCTCAAGTTCGTGAGAATGACCCATATTTTAATATTTGTTTAATGGGTTTAATGTAAACTTCTGATGTACAGGATATTCATTTCTAACCAAAAAATCAATGGAAATGCCACTTGCGCATTAATACAAGCTAAATTTCAGTGCTTACAAAAAGGCTTTGAAAAGGCATACACCACATGCGCATTCAACCATAGCTACAACAGGCACTTTGACAATTTTTTATTCTGACCGCGTGATCGATCTAAAACTCTAAATCTAAACTCTCGATCTAAAAATCTTGGCCGATGACTCTAAAAATAGAAGCCCGAGAGTATACTTAAACATGAAAGATCATAAGATTATTTCAGGTATAAGCCTTCAATAAAACAACACTTATCCTATGTATGTGACCTCCATCTTGCAGGTTTATGAAACAAAATAAATGGGTAACAGCAGCTCCCCCATGAGACACTAGCTGAATGTTATGATTTTAGTTTTGAATTCTGGGATTCTGTACATAAAAGTAATAACCTAAACTCTTGCACTGCTTACAACCAGGAAGAAATATATAAAAAATATTTGCTCATTCTATTCTCCCATTGGGTATCAAAATAATACATTCGTTTTTTATCAAAGAAATAACATATTATGACTTTAAAATTAACACTGCATGAATGTAATACATTTCCCTCCCAGCCCAAGAAATTATATTTCAAATTCATAAAACAATCAACAAAATAAAAAAATAATTCTACTGTAATTCTACTGGAGATGAATGTAAAAAGTATTCCTCGTATCCTAAGCTGATGTTTGTGGGTGATTATTTTGAAACTCATGGCACCCCATGCTTTGGAGTAAAGAGCAGATATTTTTATCTAAAGGTGTCTTTTTAATAATCAATATTTTTTTACCCAGTCTTACTAAAAAGGTGCCATAGAATGTATTTTGTTCAATATTTTCAATTATTTTCTGGTGTCTACATGGAATGTCAGAGAACTTGGTTTGGTGGAACAACGTGCAAAAGCAGTTTTACTTGCCAGTCTTCCTTTTATTGGTGGGCTTATTAATATGTTGGTGAGCTCTGCTCTGATTTGCTGGTTTACAGTGAGGCACTTTGTTGGCTCACAAAGAACCATCATCTCTATAGTCATGTGTCACATAATGACGTTTCAGTCAACGTTGGAGCGCATATACGGTGGTGGTCCCATAAGATTAAAACAGAGCTGGAAAATTTCTATTGCCTAGTCTCACAGTTGCACAATGCATTACTCATATGGCTGTGGTGAAGCTGGTGTAAGCAAACCTACTGCGCTGCCAGTAGTGTAAAGGTAAAGGTGATTAATTGTCATTGTAGATGCACCACAGCACGCAACAACGAAATGTGTCCTCTGCTTTTAACCCATGTGACATTGTGACACAGCAGGGGGCAGCTACGTCAGCGCCCGGGGAGCAGGGCTTGGTGACAGTTCCTTGCTCAGGGTACCTCAGCGGCCGACCCTGGCCCCTTCGTGAAGCCGGGCCCGCTTGTTAATGATGAACAACTATGTTATTGGTTTATACATTTACTATACTTTGTATCATTTGTATCACCACAAACAACTGAAATATTACTTCAGCCTAGGCCCAACGTTAGCATAGTCATATCTTTCTTTTTATCATTGTAACAAAAGCATTGGAATTATTTTGCATCTCAGTCAACATATGATTTTGAGAATCTATGTGTTTTATGAAGAGCTCCAAAAAGCAAACTCATCAATGTATTGTTTGTAATGAATTTGGACTTATGCATTAAATTATTATTTTTTTTTACTTCGGTATCGATTCGATATTTGTTTAGCTAAGCAAAAGTAGGCTAAAGGCAGTACAAAGGTCTCTGTTCAATGTCAGTATCACAGACTTCTACTCTACGCTTTCTTCTACTCCCCTGCTAACCTGGGGTATGTTTCCCAAAAGCATGGTTGACTTACATAGTTGGAACCATGAAACTGAACGGTTCCAATTATATAAGGTGGTAATGGGAGCTTTTGGGAAATGACCCCTGAATGGGACTTACCTTCTTAGCCTACTAGTAATAAATAACTTTACATCAACTGTTAAATAATTTCGGATTTTTGAATCAGCCCATTTTACCACCACCTTTTCCATAGGCGGTATTTATATTTGAAAGTGGGAACAACAGTGTTTGAGAGTGAGGATATGCCAGTTCCATGTACCAAACTCCCCTTATTCAACTTTGCTGAGGTAAACTCAGATTTTCATTCTATGGCACTGAAGCATGAAGCTGAAAATAAAATAATTAAAAACATTATTATTGATTGTGTAGTAAGAATAGCCAGGTTAATTATATACCTGGTTAGCTGATAGGGCTACTGGGAGGACACGTATATGACCATCTAACAGTCTAAATGCCTTTGACCAAAAATGGGTGTTTTACACCCAGGAGACCCACTCCCTCCATTGTGCTAGAGTACTGTCAACAAACTGCTTCTGAGCAGAAGTCACATCTGTCTCCATCTTTTGAACTCAGTGCTACAATATTTTTATCTATTTCAAGTTAAATGTACATTCAGTAGGACAAATAGTTTCAGAGAAATGCAAAATAAATGTAGTAGCTAGTTTTGATTCAAACTAAGTAGCCATATATCAATTTTTAACAGCAATAGCAACATTATTTGTTTTTATCTTATCAGAGGTCAGACTAACATTAATTTAACTTTATGAAATAGATGATTTCATTTAAATAAAAAATTTAAAAAGTGATCCTTGGACGACCTACCTGTCATGGGACATGGGAAGTTTGCTGGGGGGACACTGTAGATACTGCTGGAAGCGAAGATCAAAAGCTTGACCGATGGTGCTAATTACATTCTGAGCCAGACCGTCAGGGCACTCCAAAATGTGACATGCTGTACGGGACAATGGGGCAAACCAGTGAAACACAACAGCAAAATAAAGAATGGGCTATCAGGAAACGCTGAAAATCACTGGAATTACAAGCCAGTGCTGAATCACCCAGAATTCTCAGAAAATTGTTTTCTATGGACAGATTTTTAAAGCCAAGCCAATGCTTGTGGAGATAAATATATACTTTTTACTTCATTATTCAAATGCGGTAGCACAATACAAACTAAGGTCAGTAATATAAATAACTTCAGTATATATCCAGTTGCATAAATAGGGACAATGACGTTTTGGAGAAAATGATCACCTAAACAATACAATCTACATACATGTATGTGATTTTCCATTAAAACATGCCAATAATCGGACATGCTGCTTGGAGAAAGTTCTGACAAATTGCCTAAAACGTACTACTAACTACATTTAATGGGCAAGAGTATGAGAAAAGAAACATACATACCCCTGCGATTCACGGGGTCTTTAGCTACGTACGCAACATAATCAGTAGTGTCCTGCAAGAGAAAAAAAACAAAAAGTAAAAACTCTTACATCATATCATCACTACCTAACACTGTGAAGACCATAACATTAAAGATCTTAAATAATGTCACATAAATTAAAATCTGAGGTTTAAAACAGAAAACAGTAAAAAAATATATATATATATTTCTGATTGATGATGATTGTGAACAATCAGCAAACCTACATAACTTTAGCATAAATTTTATTGGATTTGCTGAGAATATTTAATAAAAATCAAACAAACCAAAATAACACCATTGGTTAGTGGAGTCAGTTTTATCATATTACAGTTGTTTTGTGAAGATGTTTTTTAATTGATTACAAAAACTATTTAATACAATAAAAAGTTATGCTGTATAATTAAAGAACAAGAACTATATTAGAAAATTAGCCTACTTCGAATTAAAGATTGCAAAATGAATACACACTGAGCCCACTCCTTGAATATGTACATTTCCTATATATACTACCCACCTCACAGAACAAAAATGTAATTGCCCCACCAGAGCATGATTATATACCATACACTTAGAGGGGAGGGGCTAAATCCGGGCACATCAATGCAGGAACTGCCAGAACAACAAAAAAACAACCCTAAAATGGAATCATTCAAAGTCCTAAAACTAAGCAGCTTCTGTGCTTATATAGTCATATTAAATACCGTGAATTCAGCTTTTTTCAAATTTGTACAGGTTGTCTCAATGACATAAAAAACATCATACCAGAACTCATGGGACATGCACACTTAGAATAGAAATTTACAGCATGATCCCTTGAATTTGACCTTACAGCATTAATTCCTTATATAACACTGGTGGTAACCTGCTCCACTCCTTTATAGTGCAGAAATGGCTTATATTGAGGAGGACCACCTTAGTCTTGCTCTAAGCCCACTTTTGAATAATCCAGAACATTGTATAGAGTGAATACGGATAGAGTGCCCACTGTGATGTGCTGAAAACCAAAATTTATACATATTTCTTATCATGGCTGTTTTGCTGGAATAAGAAATGGATGGTATCAGTCATAGGTGTCCCATGGGTGCTGGTAGGATATTGTGTATGATGTAACAGGAATACAAATGATGTAACGAGAATCATATTCATACATATCTAATCGGGAAGTGCTAAAGAGGATAAAGCAAAATAGGACAGGGCCTACATGTATGCACAGCATAATTTAGTATTTAGTCTTACCGGGTCCCCACCAGACGCAAAAGAAATCGACTGCATATGATGATTTGCTATTATCTGTGGGAAGCAATAGAAACATTGAATGTCAGCGAGATTTTTAGTCCTGAATGAAATTAACATTATCATACTTTTTTCTTGTAAATATCGGGTTAGCGGGTATTCACATTCAATGTTCATGAAATTTGAATGCTTAACATTATGCGATTATATTAATTGATCTGTATGAGTGGGAAAAGACAAAAACAGTAGTTGAAACCAAGTACAAAAAAATATGAAATATGATTTTATAGTTTCGCGAAAATTATCCTAATATTCCACAGAGAATGAAGAACAGCAGTTTGTACTTTGCTAACTTTGGCCATCTTTTACAGTATTCTCTAGCCGCCATCTTGCAAATCATTGAGAACATGCAATGAAGAATAATCGCAAATTTATTTTCGTAGAAATTATAGCAGTTTTGAAAATGTGCTTTCCTTCTGTGGAAATAAAAAAGGTTAAAACGAATGTAAAACGCACAATATGTATACATGCTGGAAGTCATTATTACACAGAATGGATTCTATTATTATAACTTAGCTGTTAAGATTCAGTTTCTTTTGTTCAAAATATTAAAAAATTACAAGCTTCTGAAAGTTTTATATGAGTACTAAAGTGTAGTATGCTAATTACATATGCTAATATTCAACAGTATTATAGTTATATAACTTGTTATTCCTGCAGCTATTAAAGTTTGTAAAAAGCTAAATAAAAGAGAAAAAAAAGTGATTAATTGTGGCTGTCACATTGTCAACAAATGAAAAAATTTGGCTGCACCAAATTAGGGTGATTATTGCTATCTCTTCTTGGGAGAGGGAGACATGGATCCTGTTTAACTTACATATAAGACACGAGTGATTCAGCCAGAAGTGATTCATGTGCAGCTTGCTATCTATCGTTTGCATGCATAATAACAAACGTGTCACTGGCATACATTTCCATATCACCTATATGGCATGACCAGTGATGCATAAGCTAAACAAAACTGACCTTGGTATTAACTGATTTGGGACCTTTGCTACTTAGCTACATTGTCTTTTGTTGATTATGTAGCCTATTATTTCAACAAATTTGCTGAATCATTTTTTTAAATGACGATTCTGATCTCATAGGAGATTAAATTTCATATTCACTGAAATACTAATTTTTATAATGCATTTTTATTTGCTAGTCAAAAAGAAAATCTATGCAGTGCTACAGAATATTTTAGATGAAAAAATACAATATTTAAAGAATGTATACTAGATGTTTCTCTCTGAACATGAACCACTGGTTTCAGTATTGAGATGTCTTTTTTCCAGGGCTAGCTTATTTGATTTGTTTAAAAATATCAGCATGATAATGTAGTATTTTTAGAAATAACACAAGGCATGCCAGAGGGTTTGTTTACTTAGTTACTTAGTCACACATGAATGCCTTAAATAATAATAGCTGATTATTAGAGCATAAACTATGATGTTAAAATTATGACATCCTAGATTTGGAACATTCTTTTTTTATTTGTGATTTCCTAGAACTGAATGAAAGAATTGGAAGAACTGAATTTAAACAACTGATGTAAAGATTCAAATCTCTGAGCAGTATTAATGAAATAACTGAGTAAATCAGATCATTTGCATATTATGAATGTGGGGAATAGACATTATGAGAACTGTACCTGTTTGGAATCTGGTGTCATTAGGTTCAGGCTGCTGGTGGAGATGTTCAAGTTTATGCTCATTCCTGCAAACTGTAAGTTGCTCTTTCCAAGAATGCTGGAGAGCGCTTTAGTGGGGGGCTGAAAAAAAAACAGATTTGTATTAATATATACCACACAATTACAATGACAACTTGGTATAAGAATTAGCCTCATAAAGCACCTGTGGTAACTGATTGGCTTGGTAACAGATGCAGGACTACTTATGGAAAACGAACTCGATAACCCCGCATCTTAAGAACATAAACATTTCAAAACATAGCGAGATCCTGAATCCAAATTCTGTGATTAGTTATGTTCTACACTGTGTGACTCAGTGGCACACTGTGTACATTCCCAGTCTGAAAAGTTGTGGGCTGTATCTACACCCACACAGTCCCACCCCATGCAGAACAGCATGCTGTGTCAAAATCGCAGTGTACCTTTCTCTTACGAAACACTCCTTTTGTCCCTGGGACAGCCTCACATACCATACTTATTGCTTCCCTAAAAAAGGAGAGATACAGCAAGTCTTTATATTTGGATGTAAAATAACTGTTCATAAGAAAACTCGTGATGTCATAACATCAGTATTTTATCTATTTAGGAAGATACACTGTACATGACATGCCAGCAAAAAATCAACAATGCAATAACCCAATACAGTCCATCGCTCTCTAGCCGACACATGGTGACAATTTCCGCAAGAATTTCTTCTTCCCTGTACAGCAGTATGTGCTGTTTATAAATGCAGAAAATAAACCGTTTGACTCTAGCCAGCTTGTCAGATACCATAGCTAACACCCTTCAGCAGACATAACTGTACAACAGGGCCTTTGGTAGTTTATTTAAGCTGAAATATATGCTTTTATAGTGAGAGCATTTTAATATGATATGAAATTCCTTACAAAGTTCATAATATGCATAAATGTAACAATAAAAGTATTACATTTATGTACCATGTGTCAGAATCAGAATCATTGATTCTGGTCAAAACTAAGGTATAAAATAATATTGAATAGTGTTTTAAAGTAATTTTAAGATTTTGCCAGTTTTATTAAAAAAAATCCTTCTCCTGTGACTATAACATATGAAAGATAATTTCACATTTTTAAATATTTTCTAATAATGATTACTGAAATTCAGCCATGAGCAGTATTTCAAAGACTAGAACTATAAATTGGAGATACTACTAAAATGAAATGCCTGGCCCCATTCTGTACAATCGATGCAAAGCCATACTGAGAGACCCTGAACACGTCAGTGCTGACACCCGCAAGTCAAGCATGAAAAACATGGACCTGACATACTGTGTAGGCAAACCCTGCTGCCTCAGTACTGCCCACATTGTTTTTCAATAAAAATCCAGGACAAACAAAGGCACACTCATGTAGTTTAACTTTTTTCATTTATTTACAAAGCTAACCCAGGTATTTTTCTTACCTTGTTATTTGAGATCTTGTGTTGAAGTCCAAAGATCTCATTGAGCGAAGAACTTCTATGCACCCCAAATACTAGAAGACAAAAGAAGCAGTTATATTGAGTTTCAGGTGCTTTTTTCAATGAATGATTCTTAATCATCATTTAATCATCATATGGGAAGTGTAAGTGTAACTGCATATGCCCGTATAATTAGGCTATTTTTCTCATGAGTAGAGGCAGGGTACATACCCAGTGTTCATGCTTTAAAACATTAAATTTTGGTGAATGTCATACAGGTCATTTAACATTTTATTTCAAACCTTCTAAAGTAAAAAATATGCACTGACCCACCATAACCACACAGGTTAAAGAATAATATATAACAAAATTATATATAGGGGTTACTCATGCTCGTAATACACTTGTCAGTTTCATTATCATATTACTATATATTCTGCAAGTAAAATATTTTATGAATAAGCATTAAACAATTAGAGATGTTTCACTTGTATTGGCCGGTACAGCCACAAAAAGCCATCAACAGTTGGTTAAAAATGAACCGATATTTACCGCCGATAAGCTCCTTTAAAATGGTGGTCCAGGAAGCTTGCAAATCATACATACGCATACGTAATGTATGATTCCTTACCTCAAGGAGAGACACGATAAAGAGTATGAAGAGTTTCTAAAAAGCAGTCAATAAGGCTGCAGTACTGCCGAATAACGTTACCCCATCAGTAACGGAAACGTTCGATAGTAAAACAAAATTCAGTTCAGACAGCACAAAATCAAAAAATATTACTTGAAAAATTATGGAGTTTAACCACACTTCATGATCAGCCCTTCTCTATAGTCGATGACATGCAAATACATCATTCTGAAATGTGTAATGGTAACTGAAAGCAGTTAACGTTATAAATATATGACATCTAGAAGTTATAAAACATAATACTGTAATATTATAATTTGTTGTTGTATGCCAGAGTTAATATTTTCCCTACCAAAAAATGAAGATTTTTTTATTTTTATTTTTCTATTTTGGGAAAGTATTTATTTGAATGGGTTGTTCTTTTACACATTTAAGCAGAACCCCACAAACAATCGATAGTGATTTTCAAAACAACCAGCTATCGGCCAAATTTCTTTATCGACTCATCACTATAAACAATAATAATACCCAAGCTTCAGCATTTGCAGCTATCAATGTCTATATACTAAATATCTTAATTAAGTTTCTACCGTATATAACACTTGCAGGCTCATGCTGAATATTTAACAAATGATACTGTTAAAATTAGATAATGCTCGATTTTTATCAGGACTTAGCAATGAAGTTAGGTGGGACGAGACTGAGTGAGGTACACAGGATGATCTAAGTATAGTGACCTACAGAAAACAGCACTAATTTACTTTTGCTGAGACACACCTGTCAGTGCTGTATAATCCAATTAATGTTATTGTATTCCTATCCTATCCAGTAAAATAACCACCCACATAGTAACCCACATCTGACTAATGATAGATCATTCTGTCCTGAGAAAATAAAAATTCTCTCATCTAGTCACAAATAAACAAAAAACTATAATGTTGAACCCAAACAAAAGATGTACCCAAATCTTAACTAAGCAGACCTTAATGGCATAATTCACTTCAATTAACTTGCTTGTAATATGCTTCATAGAATGCAGTTAACCATTTCATTAATTCAGAAGATAATTAAGATGTATAATTATAACAAGCAGAGGTCGGATTGACAACCATTTTAGTTATCATCATCATACTTACATTAACCTCGGAACTATATTCCCGTCTTTCTCTAAAAGCCCTCTGACCATTACTGGAATAATAATCCTGGAATATTTACAAAAGTTTTGTTTCGTTTTCTTTCAATTTTATTTTCTACTCATTTTAAAATTGACATTTTGCCAAATTTGGAGCTCAACTTATCCATACATTACACTGAATTTTATTTTTGAGGGCTGTACCGTGTTACTGTTTTTGGTTCATTGTCCTAAGAAACAACTGTCGCATTATTATAAACTAACATAATATATTATAAACTAACATAACATGTCAATTATTCTTCTACTGTAATACATCTTTGACATGTCTTACTAGACCCAAGCAGGAGTTCACAGCGTACTGTGTAACCGTTACTCTCCAACTTAAACTGATGCATTAAACAATACAGGAAAGTAAATATTCAAAATCAGGACTTGAATAGTGTAGCTTCATAGATCCAGTTAATATTAAACTGATCATTTGTGTTGCACAAATTATGAGTATTTATACGTAAACCTATATTACTTATTATCCTATTAGTGATGACATGACAATATTGAAGAGGTAATGTACGAATGGATGATTTATTTTTTATGTATGATTTAGCTATTATGTAACTAAAATTTTTTTTATGGAAGCTGGAAAACATTAAAAATGCAATTATTTATTTTCATTGTAACATTAAAATATCCTCCTGAATGCAGTTTAAAATAAAAATATGATTTTATGTGTATCACTTTATTGTGTCTAATAAATTTTATATATACTGAATAGTTTGGTCAATATTAATCCCACACTGGTGTGTGTACAGGTTGTTATACTTGTGAAAACCAAAAGGAATTCACAATTATAGCAGGTCCTCAAAAAAGTGGTCCATTGAGGTAATTTTTTCCAGTCCTTATTACTTCAGACTTCATTTTATAAAAATCTGTGAATGCAATCAAAAAAGCAGTTACATTGACTTTGTTTGGTTACTTATGAGTAAGGTTAGGACTAGGTAGGGGTTACAGGTGTCTTGACTGGTATTGGGGTCGTCCCCCATATAAATGAATGGATGCTCCTCACTAAGATAGGAATACAAACGTGTGTGTGTGTATGTGTGAGCATTATGTAATTTCCTGGTCCTCACATTTTTATAAAAGTCTGTGACTGGAATCAAAAAAACTGACAATGTCAAAAGTCTTGTATTTTGTATTTAGGGCTGGGTAGGGGTTAAGGTTGTCATTGTTGGTATTAGGGTTTTTCCCCATAGAAATTAATGGACAGAACCCAAAAAGATATAAATACATGTATGTGTGCACACAGATATATACAACTGTGGCTAGGGACAGTAGTTAAACTATCCATTTACAACTGTTACATGCTCTCAGTACTATGTGTGTGTCTTACATATCTTATAAACCGAAAACAAAATTCTTAATTTTAGTCAGCTAGCTACACTGTCTGTCGTATGCAAACTAGAGGGAAAAAAGGAATGTCAGTAAAGCTTTCACAAACCTTTATGTTTATTCGTCTAATGCAATTACAGAATTAAAAAGTGCTGTCTAGACAAAAGTGCTACCTGACAGCTGCGGAAAGATATTTTTACTTTTTGCCATACGCATAAACCATTGTCTTAATGCAGAAACAGGTTCACAGCTTTACTAAAGTAAAATTAATGTTTGCATGAACTTTTGTAGTACTTGTGTATGCGTAACAAAAGTGCTAAAATGTGTGTGACTTTAGAACATTTATTTATTACATATTTTATGATGACATTAAGTCATTATAAACATAAAAAAATTATTTTGATAGTTAAATGTCAGACTATTATTTAAATGAAATTAATTTAAAATATTATAAAATGACATTTATTCGTCAAACTACAAGTTTAGGTTTGCATGTTTGACATGAAATATCATGTGTACAAAAGGTACAATATGGGTCATCATGCAGCATGTCTTTTTTATTAATTGAATAAGATCCTATACAAGACAAATTCTTATTTAAGTATTTACTAAGACTTAACTGTCTTAACTGTATCATGCAAGCCAGATTTGTACCAGATCATGTGTTATTACTGACAGAAATTGTTACCAAGCATTTCAGTGTATGTTGCATAAACACTGCAAAGGATTTCGAAGGACAATTTTCTGTCATTTACAAAAGGTCAGTTTCAATACAGAAACACTCACAAATCAACAACAATAAATTACACAAAGTCCATGCGAATTACAGAATAAACACTTTTTAGTGTAAAGAACAGAAACTAAGCAGCATGGTAGACAGATCATTGAAGTTCTCAAAGCTAAGGTTATATACTGTAGGTGCATATCAATCACTTCTGCTCTGCGATAAGAATAGCCCAATTTTCATAAAATGTGTCACTTTCCATCACTGTCTACTTATCCAAATAGTGTACACACAGTGAATGACTAATTAAAAAAGTCATTAATAGAATTTCTCTTTGAAATAAATATATGTCTACTTAGAAAGCTGGAGCAGAGCTTGCCCCAAAATATTCAGCTTCAGTGTAATGTTCGATCATAGTGCTGCTTTGCCTAGCTGTTAATATTGTTTGACTTGCTGGACTATGTAGACAGACGTTGTATATTATCAATCTTTCATATGTATGTATACATATATATATAACACATGACAAGTATGTCTATAAATACATTCGAATACATTTTCAAGGTAGCACATACAGTAGTTCAGATTTAAGATATGTATTTCAGACTTATGGAATTTCAACGTCAACAGATATTAACAACCTTATACCATTTTATGAGAAATATTGCACTACAGAGTCAAGGGTATATATGAATAATAATCTATAGTACCAGAGAGTCAGCATATATATATAACCTAGATTGTTTCGTTGATGGAAATTGCAGGCATATATCATATGTTTCTTGTATAAAAACTCTTGTGTTATACGTTTTGGACCACAATAATTATACTTCATACTCAATTGTCTTACACTACTGACGTAAGGGAATAAACTGTGCAGCTTTGATATTGCTATGCATACATGGTATATATGAATAATGGTAAAATACACAGGCTCATGTGTCTCACCAGAATAAAGATGGAGATAAGCATTTTACTGTTTTATATTAGCACTCAGAAGCAGTGAAGCCATTAGCTTAAAAAAAACCCAGTGTATACCTTTTACATTTTTATAGCACAGGCAATCAAACATGCTGCATGCAAATGTATCAAAACCAGAGAAAGGTACTAATCAAAAGGAAAGATGGACAAAATATATAAAAATACAAATTCAATCAAAATTAATATGCAAGCTTTTGCTTTACATTCTAGATTTTTCTAATTCTAACTAATGTCCTTCTTTGCCGTACGATTTTTCCGGGCTGCAGCCTCGTCTCTCTTTAACGTCCGCAATATCCCTTTATGTCTTCTCGAATACAAGCGCATAATGCAGCTGTATTTTTATCATGCCACACTCATTGATGGAAAAGAGAGAATGGGAGGAAAAAGGAGCCAAAGACCAACCTTTACAATGTACGTCACGCCGGGTCCAGAGATCTTGTCAGCGGAGTGAAGCCATCCTCTGGAGGTTTTATTTACGACGCTGCTGGGATTCCAGCTCTCTCCCCCCAGGTGCGTCTCCTCCAGCCTGCCCTTCTTGCCAGTGCTCATGCCGACCGAGTCCTGTTGCACGCAAAGAGGACTGGCGGCAGAGTGGCACGAGCTGCTGCCAGGAGCCGCCGTGGCACTCGTGGGGCTGGCAGAGCCCGAGCCACTGCCCCCCTGTAGCTTGGACACGGCCAGGTCTTTGACGGCCGAGGGGAGACTCTTAATGCCTATCAGGCTGCCAGTGTTGGCGAATTTCAGGTTGGAAACCTTATTGATGAGGGCGCAGAGGGGGGTGCCTCCATCCTCGGGTTCCGCGTGGGGCGCGTCGGCTGGTGAGGCAGAAGAGGGCTCGGCTGAGGGTGTAGGACTTGCCGAAACCTTGGGGTTCATGGAGAGGTTGTGAAGGAGATCATCGACAGATGTCACAGACTCATTCTTGAAGCGGTTGTATTTGGTACGGTGAAGCATGCCCTTCTATCTGCCTGCCTACATACGAACTGGCAGATGTGATGCCAAGCTAATTATCCCCTCCTTTAGCATAGCAAATGCCTTGTAGCAAAAACAAGCTATCCAGTGTGATATTTTTGTTGCAGTGATGGTTGTTGTATTTGTTGTTATGGTAAGCCCCAGCTGCAATCCAGGTTAGGAGAGAATAATCAGACAATCCATGAAAAAGCACATACATCTAAGAAAGAAAGAAAAAAAAGTACCGGGATAATCTCTTCCACTAGTGATGTCCAGAGAACAGGCGACGGTAGATGGTCGAGATCCCGAACGCTCTTACAGTTGCCTACCCGTTCGCAGCAAAAGCATGACTCACAGATCTGAGAAGACCCTTCCCAACAAAAGGCTGACTGAACACAGCAAATCACTTCCTGTAGCAAAAAAAGAAAAAAATCCTCCCACTTACAGCACACTAGAACCAATCAATTCTCAAATATCCCAGACTGATATTTCCTCTCTACCAGAGGAATGCTTTTCTTCCGTCAATAGAAAATAAAGACAAACCAGACTCAAACTGTCATTAATATAAAATCATTCTGCATGCCTTCCTTCCTGCTTCCGTCTTTCTGCTTACTGATAAATCCCCCTCTGCTGTAACATGGAGGTGCAGCTTACATTTATGTCTTAAAAAAAATTAATAATGAATGACAACCAAGAATTTAGAGGATACTACTAAAACATAAAAAAAAAATCAACATTTAAAATTTTACTTTTCTTAAAGTACATTAATAGCTTACTAAGCTAATATAAGAATATATAATATGCAAAGCATATCAGAAAAATATAAATATACATCTGTTAGTGCGAGTAATGATCAAGTACATAGTTCAGAGCGCTCAGGTTAACGCTTTCTCTGACCCCATCTAAATAAAACAGAAACACTAAACTGAAATCACATACAGATTAGCAATAGAAACAATATTAATCATATTTACTGTAAATTCAGCAGTGAGGAGGCAATATCAGCTGGTTATAGATAAAGGAAATATATTCATATACATAATTCCAACAAAGACATTACGTCAATTGCCCTTATGGTACCAGATCTAAAAAATCCTTGTCGAAAAGTCTATACATTTTACAGTATCGTAAACAGTCACAAATCCCAGTCTTTAAACAAATAAGGAACAGCAAAACAGCATAATCCTCCCTTAATTTTTTACAGCTCAGTTTGTCATCAATCTGCACCGAAGAGAATACAAATATGCTCTAACCTTTCTCAGGCAGATATATTCTTAAAATATTGCCAACCTAATTTATATTCTGTCTGGAATTACGGCACTGAATACACAATTTAAAATATCTAACAAAATATACACAGAAAGAATGAGTGTTACCACAAGCTTATAATAAATTTACATTATCAGAAAACATACAAATGCCTAAAACAGTCTATATAACGAGCAAAGCCATTCATAAAACATGTCCAGGCGGCTGGGTATCGGATGATTGACACCCATTCATAAGCCTTCTCTCATCCTGTTACAGATTTCGCACTGCAGTCCCTCTCAATATCTTGTTAAAAACTGCCTTCCTGTCTGGCAAATACAGGGAAAAAAAACACACGCTTGTTCTTCCCTTGAATATGAAAGCAAACACAAACCGACGTATGAAAGCCTCCTGCTCAGGTCAAGCTGGTGGAAAAAGGAAGAAAAGATGGTAAAAAGACAAATCGAATGATATTTTTGTTTTATGTGAATGAAATTGCAGGCTTGCATACCAATGTTTCTGTGAATGAAGCGAGGCCTCTCTGCCTCTGCAAGGCAATCCTTTGGGATCGGATGGTCGTATCCAATAAGAAACGAGCTGGATGAGTCATTCAGGGAAGGTTAGAATAGTGGAAGATTCCATTCCTTTTGCAGGTGCCATTTCTTTTTTTTAACACAATGCTTTCAAATATATTTCCACACTCAGCTACCTACACATTTAAGATGTATTCTCTTTTTATTTAAAACAAATGATTAAAAAAATACTTTGTCGTTTGTGATTAATTTAAACATGCCTTTATTTCTCCCTCCTCCCATTCACTTTAAATGCAGGTCATAGGAACATACAGCCTTTTTTCTTCATGAATGTACTGTCTGTCACTAATCTGAGATAAATCATCTTAATTGTCCATACCATTAAGGGTGTTCATTTCTGTTTTTTTTTTATTAAATATATGTGTTATATATAAGTGTGTGTGTATGTATATATTTTTTTTTTTTCTTTTTTCAGTTTTACAATAGCAAAATTTTATTTGCATTATCAATATAAACAGAATGGTTTTAAAAAAAATACATAAAGCTAAAAAGAGCTTTTTATTTAACCCCTACTGATGCGTAAGCCAATATTCAGATGGCAATAAAGTCTATGTTCAAAATACCAGCTTTATTTAGGAGAAATTTCCTAGGATATATACACACACATACACACGCATAAATATATATATATGTGTGAGGTTGACAAAATGATTCCATGAGTCCATCTTTCAATATGTGAGGGGACAATTTTCAATTGAAAGGTCAGCCTATCTGATGCCAGGGGGATTATTATGACAAGGAATTAATGGCCTGGTTATATCCCACAAAACAAGCTAACGGTGATCGAAAGTAAAGTTTACTCCTCCTTTTAGACACTAAAACGTCATTCTTCTCATGACTTTAGGGCCAAGGCAAATGGGCAACCACACCTTACTAGGTGTAAAACAGTACAGTGCACGTTATAACAAATGTTAGCAAAAATCAACCACGACCCAAGACCAGAGACGACATTCTGCTTTTAACGCATCAGCAGCACCATTGCTGTCAGTTTCATTGTCGTGTCTCAGACAGCAACCTCCTGAGGATAGCAAGAGAAATAACTGCTTTCCATTATTAAATAGCAATAGTCTGCAATGACAAACGTCATTTATGTTCCACAACTGGCGGTGCAATACACCTGCCTGGAGTTAGTTTAAGCCAGAATATCAATATCATTAGATAATGTAGTATGAATACATCTGGAGTCTGCACAAATGTATAAGGAAACTACAGAATCAACACAATAAAACAGATGCTATTGTTTATGCCATCATATGAGTTGATTCACTACCAGAAATTAGTTTACAAATTGCAGGCTACTTCACTATACTTGCAGAATCCTACCAAAAAAATAGTTCGATTTTTCATATTTTGGATAAAACAGATTTTTTTTTTTGGGGGGGGGGGGGGTCCCTTTAAACTTCCCAAACAATTGGTATCAGTTTTCAAGACAATCAGCTGTCAGTATTGACCAGAAATGTACTTGTCAGTGCACCATTACTAATATACAGAAAACGGACTGATAAACAAAGGCACCCACACAAATGGTTTTCAGTCTGAAGTGAAAAAAGACTGCATTTTTGGTTTCAAAAAGCACTACAAAGCCCAGAGAGTTCATCTGCATAATCGTGACTTGTATCTGTCAAACTCTCTCCAGTGATAGCTAATTAAGGCAGCAGGAAGTACTGGAGATTGGGTGTAGTGTACATAGGTGTGGGGGGCGTTTCTTTCAGCCAATCACTGAACAAAGACGACAATTCCTGCAATCTTGCTCGCTCACTACAACGTGACTTGCACCATAATAGATACTTTCAGCCTCCATTGAGAGGGAAAAGGAGAGGTTCAGGCTAGGACTGGTAAGTATTACTGGAGTTACTAAAAACATGCCCTAACCATAAAACCATGAGTAATTATGGCATCTATTTGTGAATTGTAAATATCACATTGCAAATGTCAATAAACGTGAGCAATCTGCATACATGGCAAAATAAATAGTGCAATTTTTTAGGTATTTGATCATATACTTTTTAGCTGGATGGGAATTCCAGAATAGGATTTTGGCAGGGACTAGAAGCTATTATATTATTTTTAATATCTATTCAATATACAATCATTTTTACAATGTGAATAATTCAAATGATAAAAAATATTAAAATACAGATCAAACCTTTGGTCACGACTCAATTATATTTTTGATACAGGGATATGGAATTACGATGTGTGCTGTACAGTTATACAGGTATCCCATGATAATTGATGGTAATTTAAACTCAGGTGTTGCTTTGCTGCTTTGTTTTAGGATAATGTGCCATTGCTATCAGATTGTCATTAAAGGTTGTGCTAGTAACCATGGGAATCAGTGCTCAATGTCACAGAAAAAACTGATCAGCGTTCAAGATACTCTATTTCTGATCCATTGTGTCTTTTGAGTTTCGTTGAAATTGGGCATTTCATGTAGAAAATACCTCATAGAATGGCCCCAATACTTTGCAAAATGTATTTCTGAAAAGCAGATAGAGATATAGCATGAAGACAGAAACATACATCTTAGATGTCCACTAACTGTAGAGAGTACACACCTATTTAAATTGCTTCACTTGAATAGATGGCAATGAATTATAAATTATGAATTATATTAGCTGTGGCGCGAGGACAAACTATTTTGTTGATGAAATTTCTCGCTTCCAAATAATCATTATAGCTATAAAGACAGAACAAATAAATATGAATCGTAACAGACAGCAGGCCAAATTATGTACAATGTTTTAAAATCGTTCACCAAAAATGTGCATATACACCATAATCCTAAAAATACTGTGCAGCCAACATTGATCTACTCATGGATGGTTAGTGTTTTCACGGCAATTGGCAGCATTCCCAAAGACAAGCCTGTATGGAAATATTAATAAATCTTATAAAATATTATATATTTCACTGATGCTTATCCTGTCTAGGAATCTCAGGAAAACAATTAAATGTTTCAATTCCAAAAGTAGTAAATCTCTAATGACTGGACACAGAAATTAGATAAATCAGGGCAGGAAGATCATTCCCTAAAGGCACCTTGATGGTTACCATAGTTTCAAACACAGCATAGCAACAGGAATGGGGTGAGGGGGCCGGCTTAAGAGACTGACAGTCTAAATCAGGCAAATATCTTTCATGGTTGAAAGACACACTGGAAGCGGCATCCAGATGTAACATGTTGTGACTAGGTGTGTGTTTACCAGATTTATGTATATAATGCATATGGAGATGGACATTCACTAATGTGTTAAGAGGTTACTGCTGACAGATGTTTTAGTCATGCAACACCATAAGGAACTAATGAACATCAACTATTAAAGTGTATGGCAAAATTCTTCATTAATTTGCATTCCTGTTTGAATTCTCGCGATCACTGTAGCCTTGCTTCTAAAAAATCTATTTTAAAAATCACAATATTGGTTCTTTCATAAAAGAAATCACACTATTGATAATTTCATAAAACATAAACTCTATAATCCCTCATACCCATGCTATGCAAATGAATATCATTTATAAAAGTAGAAAACCTTTTTTGATGTAAATTATAAGATAAGAAAAGTTTAGGAAATCAATCAATCTTTATGTAAATGTATTTTACATCTTAGTAAATAGTTCTTAGCTATTGGAGTAATAGCTATTTTCAAATATAAGGCCTTATGTGGAACAGATGAAAACAACGTTTCATTTCATCACTATTAATGAAAAATATTTAGCTGTTTGATATATAAGATAGAAGTAGCATAACAGCCAAATAGCAATATTTTATTTTGAAATCACTTCTGAAATGTTAAATTTAAAACAAAAAGGTAAAAAAAAAATACATTTGGTGATTTACATATCAGTGGATCAATGAGTTAACTAACATTTACACACTGTACGTTAATTTTATTTCATTTGTGAAAAATAATAAATTGAGTATTATTCTTAAAATTAAATTTGATCTAGAAATTAGATTAGATAAAAAAAAACATTTCAGAGCAACAATACACTTTGTCTCAACAATACAGTGAAAAGCATGATGATTATGTATACCTTCACAAAGGTTTTATGGAATGTGAAAAAAAATGCAGCAAAAATAACGACCTATGACCAGTAGATGGCGTGCAGTTGCAAGAGATGGATGAGTGTCTGGGACAACTATAGTACATCTTTTGCGTTCAAAAACATTGCTTGTTGCAATGTATTGGTATGTAACTGGACCAGAGGAATTCCCTATGGATTAAATGCATGTGACTGTGTGAATGCAGTCGTTCCACTGCATAGACCAGAACTGGAATAATGTGCTCACTTTAAAATCTCTGTTCCCCAACATTTGAGAAGCTGTTCCCTAACGCTTTGTCACTGTTCCCTAATGCTTTGTAATTTACCCACAGGACTGCTCCAAACAGTTAAGATGCCCTAGAATTATAATACATCTGAAGCCATGACAATCCCAACCTCAGGAGAATTGTCACCTGCATCAACTTCAACCAGCCAAAATAGTGAAGAACAGTAGCTTCTGTGCAAACTCATGGCAACACACTCCATGTCCCTTCTTACACCACTTCTGATATCTGCTGTACAATAAACATAATAAGAAACAATGTGCTCTGTCTGTAGTACAATAAAATAAGGCTGTATACAAAACAACATACCCTTTAAACTTTTAATCCAGTTTGGGCAGGTTAGAAAAGATGCTTCACCTCTCTTCACTGCCCTCTTGACAGGGTGACATCACCCTTTTCAACATTTAAGTCAGTTGATGTTAGTTTGCCGATAATTATAGGGGTCCCCAACTGGGAAAACTGGAGATTACCTAGGATTTTGGATAGGGCTGGACAATAATTCGATATCAATATATATCGCGATAGAATTTTTTTCAATAACGGTGATACAATGTTTAAGCACATTTCCGATATTTCGATATACATTTGAATAACATATTTTCCGGCGTATAAGACGACTGGGCGTATAAGACGAGCCCCAACTTTTCCAGGTAAAATAAAGAGTTTGGGATATACTCACCGTATAAGACTATCCCTCTTCCAAAGCATACCAAATAAAAGTAAAAAAAAACATCTCTGGAGCTGTCATGCGAAATTCTTCTGGCTGCAAAATTCCTTCCCCCTGTGACGTATCGCTCAGCTGGCAGCGTATCGCTCAGCTGGTAGGCCGGTGACGCGCGCGCGAAGATGCGGTTTCGAGG
>JAODKN010000114.1:17496498-17521236 GCA_026774425.1 Petrocephalus zakoni
CTATACTATTTAAAAAAACAATATTCCTTTTAATTTGTATTTACATACCAGTTCACACATATTATACGCAGTACTTCCTGACACGCTGAATCCGAGGCTTATTCAGTTCACCCAGCAAACAGGGATATTCTAGTTCTCCTATCCCATCAAAGTATGTAATGTGAGAATTGTGTGAATGTACTGGAGGAACACCTACACTTAAGCCCATCACCTGATACAGCCAGTCACTGCTTCCATGTCGCTACCAACACTTATCATCACCATTTATTCTATTATTAATGTAGAAGAAGGGAGGGGGAAGAAAAGAAAAAAAAAAAAAAAAACACGATTTCAAGTTTTATATATTATATATATATATTTAACCAACTTGCTAGTCAATGTATTAATAAAGTGCATGTAATAAGGGGGGGAGGGGGCATTTTACAGTGCAAGCAGGCTCAGGGTACATAAATTCACAGTGAAAGAAATAAACTAATATGACAATGTACAGCATGTATCTTACTGCACAGTTGCCTTGTATTTGTTCAAGAAATTCTGGAAGAAGATTAAGGACAAAGAAAATTCAAAGGAACAATGCGCCAACCTGAGCAGAACGTGGGATTCATCTTTTAAGAGTCTCAGAACACATTGTGCAACAGTGGTTCTGGTACCGTCTGAAGCCCTTCCCAAAGAAGCGCCTTCCCCCTCTGGTCCTTAAAATGAAAGCACCTGAGAGTCGCTGCCTCTAAAACTAATTTTACGTAGAGGCAGTGGGAATAGTTACTCTACCTCTAAAGCCCAAGGGTGCGATAGCAGTTTAAATTGCACAGGAGGGAGAGATCCTATGCAAATGGCAAACTATACATACCTTTTACATAGAAGAGATGAATTATTGAATATATATATGAAAATGCAAGGACATTCGTGTTCACAGATTTCAAATGTGTATTCTAAAATGACTGATTTAATAATTTGCTAAACTTTCCTTAAATGTACACTATAATTATTCTTATTTTAAGAACCAAACTAAAATGTGTAAAACAACACACATTCACCCAAATACCACATTTTAATCAAATACTGGAAAACATGTATTAATTCGTGAATTTACATTTTGAATACTACAGTATTGAAGCCACATTAGATTATCAACATAATATCAATGAAACATCTGTTGAACTTACAAAACCATTGTCTGCTGTACTGGGGATTTAATTACCATGTTAAGATGCCACCTTTCTGCAAATACGTCCTTTATTGTTTTTATGTCAAGTGTTTGCATAATAATTATTCCTTCTATACTGATGAAGGGGGAAACTTTGTAAATAAACAATATTTAACACAACTGGAATTAAAAAATTTATTTATCCTTCTACCAAAACCAATCCAAAAATGTTTAAAGATTTATATACATTTTGCAAAATATTCAGAACAAATATTTACACTGTACACACATGTGGTGCTAGATTTGCAGAAAAGTTAACTTTGTATGGATCAAGCAGGTTGCAAGGAAGACAGGAAGTCACGGGTATGCTAAAAACACAAACTTACATTTGTCATAAAAATATTCCATGCTTTTCTCAATTATACTTTCAATGAACCGTTAAAATAAAAGTATGGTCTTTTCTTCTGACTTAGTCCACGTGGAGTTAACTGTTCAGTCTCGTAGTGTCGAACTGGAAACACGAATGTAGAACGAAGGAGAGCAAAGCACTGCTCACAAGAACAGGCTCATGTCGAGACCCAGAAGACTCCTTAGTGGGAGAGGAGGGTGGGGTGGGGTCGGGGAGTGCATGCGAAACACAGCTGGGCAGGGGGTGGTCACAGGCACCACTTACCCAAGGCCAGGCAGAAGAGCATGAAGGCCTCCTGGACATGAATCTCGCCAGCCTGGTCGCTCAGAAGAGGCGGCAGCAAGCGCACCCCTGAACTACCCACATCTGCCCGCGGCTCAGGGTGGGCCCAGGAGGAGGAGGAGGAAGAGGGAGAGGAGGGGAGGGGAGGAGGGCTCTTGGGAGTTGACAGGGATGCGATGTCGACGGGAGGTGGTGGTACAAGGGGTGCTGGGAACAGAGATGGTTCGGGGACAAAAATGGGAGAGAAACAGGAAAGTGCACTGAGGAGAGAGGTCATGAAGTTCACGAGGATGTGAAAGAGGGGGGAAGGAAGAGTCAGTGGAGGGTAAAGGGCCGATGAGGCTGGCTCTCTCAGGTAGCGATTTCTAACCCACACCGCACAAATAAGCAAATATATATATCAAAAGCAAAAACAAAACCTCTCTTTTCCTTTTAGAAGTACAGGATGAATCTAAATCTAAATCTGGGGTAGGCAGCCCTGATCCTGAGTGCTGGTATCTGGCAAGTTTTCTATCCAGCCTGGTCTCTGATGAACGACACCTGATCTCTGCCCACTAGTAACATCAGGTTGGGCAGAAAACTTGCTGGACACCGATACTCCAAGATCAGGGTTGCCGAACATCATCAAAATAAACGTATATCACATATACACTGGCATCATCGTTGGTCATTTAAAAAACATGTTCAGGAATGTTAGGTCAATACACTGGAAGCTCATGTTGTGGGAGGACAGGTTTGGCCAGTATTTTGGGGAGACAAACCGCATCCAGCATTCTCTAACAGTAACACGCAATGGTTATAACAGCCACAGAAAGCATTGTGCATGGTTAGGCATTGTGATTTAATGGACCCAGCTCCAAGGCAGTGATTAATGTGAATATTAAATGTCACTTGGGGGGATTTTGGGCATTGGAATTCCAGATTTCATTTTCACAGGAACAGAAACCTTTTCAGTCACTTGTTTCCAGCAAAATACTACATTTCTACACTCGTAATTTCTTTACACCTCGTAAGTCATGCTCTAAATCACCCCAGAGTATGCAAATGCACTTCAGCGGCTCTGTATTAACAATTTTGTGAAATACAGACATAAAATCAAGATCAAGTACATCAGATCCCTGAGAATTACAAAAATAAAATTAAAAAAAGAAAAGAAAAAAAAACACAAATAGCAAGCAAACAGCCTACATATAATTCAGCTTAAAGTACTGGTCATTCTGAGTGCACAAAGAGTTTTATGTTATTCCTTACCCTTACTACAGAACACTACAAAACTCCAATATGGTAAACATCTAATTAACTTACCAATTTGGTAAACTGTGTTTCCAATTTGGAATAAAAACTGAATTTACTGATAAACAATGTTGGTTTGAAATATGTTTGCACCACTATAAGAAATTTAAAGTGTTTAACAGACCGTTTACTTGTAATCAAAGGTGGCATGAAAACCGATTTAAAGCAGACACTGAAATAGACAGTAAAGTCCTTATCAGGACTCATACAATTTTCTGCATTCAGAAATGCATGCAGGTATGTGGCTGTATATTAGGAACCCATATATTAAGAATCATTAACATTGACATCAATTTTTTGAAAGGTAATACAAGTATCAACACGCAGCATCTGCATCAGCATATTCGATGGGCTGGGATTCACAAACAACATCGAAGGGCTTATTTACGGAGAAGCCCTCGTCTGTACACTCTGGCAAGAGCGTGTTGCTATTGCTGCAGTCCGGTTCCGTTTCATAGCCGGTGTCCCTGAGAACCTTCTGCCGAGCTCCGTTCTGGTGACACCGCTCCGTGGAGTCCAGCTTCTCCATCACCTGCTCCATCAAGCCCGCCTCGCAGGCCGCGTACTCCGGCTGGGCTTTGCGCTTTCCGCCCAACAGAGCAGCTCGCACCTTCAGGCATGGAGCGGGGAGGTACTGCATGTAACAGTTGTAGCTGACGACAATCAGAAAGAGAAGGAAGAAAAGGAGAAAGAGGCAGAGCAGGGCATTGCCGTTGTCATGCAGGAGGTACTCTGCTGAAGGGTGGCGTGGCTCCAGGTCATGGGCTGCCAGGTGTGGAGGACCAGAGCTGGCGAAGAAATGCCTGTGCGAGAAGGTAACCGTGCTGCTGGGTGAGGGTGTTAGTGATGTGGCAGGCCGTGGTGCTACGGTTAAGGTAGTAATGCTGGTTGCAGTGGTGGTTAATGCAGGTCCTGTAAACTCGCTATTACCTTCAGTGGCTGCAGTTGACTTGTGGGCAGCACTGGAACTAAAAGTGGCGGAATTGGATGCGTTCACAAAAGATTCCAAAGTCAAGACGTAGCCCGAGACCAGGCGGGTAAAATTTCTTCCCCCGCCCCGCTCTACAGACCAACACTGGTAGTGGCCTTGGTCTTCATAAGCCACGCTGTAGATGAGCAAGCCGGCCTCGCCCATCAGGAAGAACTTGGAGGCGTCGGTTAACACGCTGCCATTAACCTTCCAAACAGCCTGTCCCAGGTTAGACCTGATAAGGCACGGTAACTCTACAGAGCTTCCTGGCTTTACTGAAATGTGGTGGTAATCCTCCTTGGAGAGTATCTTTGCTGTGTTCATGAGCACCAGAAGGTGAAAGAATTGGAGAATGGGGGAGAGAGAAGGAAGTCTCAGTTAATCAGCCAGTCATACAAGATTAATCCCAGAGCTCAGAACTTAAAATGTAAACATCCCGTTAGCTTCTCACAGCTAGTTTGTTTTGAAAAACTGACGGAAGCATACCATAGGATAAACGTGTCAATTTTCAATATTTGTTGATCTTATTGAAGGCTTAAGTATCATTTTAATGGTTGCCAGGTTTCTATTTTTGAAGCCATTTGCCAAATACATTTAGGATTTTAGATTGATCTCAAATCCAGGGTAAAAATTGTTTTTATTCTCCTGTCGAGTACCTACAATGATATGTAAATGTGGTGTATGCCTTTACAATGCCTTTTTGAAAGCATTGAAATTCAACTTGGACTTGCTTGCAAGTAATATTATTGTTGAAAATGAATAAATCAGTACCTCAGAAGTTTAAGTTTAACCATTAAACAAATATTAAAATATGGGTCATTCTGATGAACTTGACAATTTTTCCACTAAGCTATGGTGAAGTAAAGTGTTAGATTTTTTTGTGTAGAGCAAATGATATTAACCTTTTAAGTATAATTACATCATTTTTTGCTCTAATTTGATTATTTTTTAACAGGTTTCCCCAAATAGGACGCCAAAAAATCTGTAACAAAACTTTACTGCATTTAACCCAAAATAAACAATCAAATTGTATAATAAGATGTATATTTGTGCTCAATTTTCTGCCGTATTTGATTAAATACTTTTGCTTAGTACAGAAATAATGGTTGCCTAACAAAACCCAAGGCAAAATTGACATTTTAGATAATTAACTTGTATAATTTCAGTCAGTCTTCAAACTAATTTTAAAAATTAGTCAAAATTGATGTTATGGTAATAAGTTTGTGATAATGACCCATAATCGATGTATAAATATTTATAAGTTTTAATAAGAGGTGCAATTAAATTACTATTAAATCACAGAAAACTGTGCAATTAGTTTTTTTTTTTTTCTCCAGGAGCGGTCAATCTTATCCATTGTGTGTGCAGGTTTTGACTACAGCTCCCTAATTAGATTAGTAATTAGAGGCCTGGTTGGCTGAAGAATCCTCACACCTGGGTTTGAACAGCTGACCTAAAGATTATCCCAAAAACCTGCATACACACCAGCTCTTTGAGGATAAGATTGCCTACCCCTGTATTAAGTTGATTCACAGGCCTAATTTAAACATTGCCCTCTGCTACCAAGGAGAAATCATTGACACAGAGCACCTATTAGAATGACTTTCAAAAAGTGCACAGTATTGGAAGACCTAAGCAGCAGGTACAACATTTTCAACTCGTATATATAAAATCTTACTCATGTTTTGTTGCTAATGACAAGGCATCTGCTCTAATTCCGAGACATTTATAGAGACAAACATTTTCTCAGATATTCTTCTCTATTTTTCTAAATTCTGTTGTATTTTTTGAGCTAAAATAGAAGACATACCTTTAGGACACTTGTCAGCATCACCACTGAGACTCTGTACCAGGTTCCTATAAAATATTTTTTTAGTAAATAGCAATGTTTATAATGTTTCATTAGCTTTTCCAAAAAGTAGATTATTTTATCAATGAATCAACGTAAACAAAGAAAGCTTTCATTCCGATAAAAAGGAAAAGAAAAAAAAAAGAAGTTGCATTACTAAACTGTAAATTGATTACATCATGTTAGTCAATTAACAAATGTACCATTGTGCCGTGTTCAGCTCCTGGAATAGGTTGACGCAAGCCATGGCATCGGTGTCCCATGCGCAGTAGGGGTCGCGGGCCAGTATGCAGTCTTCACAAGAGGAATACTTTTCGCAGAAGGCTGTGGGGGCTTGTACCACCACAGTGTCAGAGCCGGCAAACAGGAGCCTCTGCAAATAAAATTTGCAATCCAGCATCGTCTTTGATAACACATTTCAGGCATATACCGCAGGAAAAAATGTAAATTTTTTTTAAACATTTCTCAAAAGACGACTTTTGGTTCCCCTTCTGAGCCAGACTTGGTGTCGCCACTTCAAAAATCCCACATTTCATATTTAACAATCATCTGACTAGTCACCAAAATATGAATCATACGTGTTAATGATTCATTTGATGCATTTCATTCTTAAAATTCTATACCTGTATCAATTCTAAAAAAATCTGTACCTGCAAAGCACTTAAATTTATATTCCCCAATGTTCAGTGGGTCTGAAAACTGTACATTTTATTCTTCCACAGCAGACAGGGATTAAATAGTAAATAGAAAATTGTTTTTAAAAGCCACAATATCTCCACTTACCTCCTGAGCAGAAAGCAGTAAGGTCTTGATGGGTTCAGAATTAGGGAGAAGCTGTATTTCTTCAATAGTATGCACTTCATTCCCATAAATTACAGATTTGTACAAAAATCCCCTATCTATGGAAAACAAAAAAAAAAAATAAAAAAGGATGCATAAAAAATGCTCAGAAAATGTGCAAGAAGCTAGATTTATTAATATTTCTTGAGCTTACATTCAAGTTACATTCTCACATTACCAGTCAACTGTAGTTCTTATATAAAAAAAAAAAATACTAAAAGGTTGACAGCAACTCACCAGTTGCAGTGAAGATGACATCATAGAGGTTGGTATCAAGAGCCTGGACCCTCTCAACAGCAATCTGGGTGTAGTTTACATCCTTGGCAATAAGCCTGGGTCCATTTCCAATTGGAAGCACAGGGTCTTCTAATAGTGGGTGGTCCCTGATGAACTGTAAGGTTTTATCTGGCAGGTGAAGGGAGCTGTTGATGTTCTGCATTCGATTATTGTTGCTGATGCACTAAAAGAAAATGGATAGAATCATGTTCTCCATAACAAAAATAAATAAAATTCTTCATGGACTCCACTGAAGAAACAAAATTCTTAGTTGAAAGGAAAAATTCTTAGTTGTAAGTTGAAAGGAAACTCTCTACAAATCTTTAATGGAATGTTTTAAAAATGTTTGAAAAATGTTCTTTACACACACACACACACACACACACACACACATCCATCCATGCGTGACTAATTAAAACCAAAAGTAAGAAAATTATAGAGGTATCTACTCAACCTTGTAGAACAAGGTGAGCTAACTGATACAGGTCTCATTTCACTGATTTCATTAACAACATTAGTTAAATATGAGCCATGTAGCTACCTGGCTATATTAAAATTTACTGACAAACTATAATTACTCTTGCTAATGATTATTCCGCTGTGCATGAACAAGCAAGTTGTGTGGCTTGGAGCCATATTCCCCTTCCCGAAAAAGGATTTGTTGACCTGATTTAGCCTTACCAAACTGTTAATGAAGCTGGTCTATGGAGTGTTATTTTACTGGCTACTGAATTTAGTTGTGTGTATATAACATATAACATAACATATAGTCAATTATCACAATGCATGAAACACTTACTGCTCCGGGACGAGGACTTGGGGTGATCCCATTAAATCTCACCCATTTTGTGTGGGACTGCTCCACAGTTGCTTTTTGCATGTACTTTCCCTTTGAAAACACGTCTTCTACCGTTGACATGTTGTAAGAGCACACTGCCGATAAGCCAACGTTACCCCTGATCCAGAAGAAATGCGCCATTACAAAACACAACAAAATGAATACAAAATCAACATCCTTCATCACGTTCTCACATTGATGCTACTCACCACTGTGATGTAAAAACGCCATAAATGATACTTTCTTTCCAGTCTTCCATCTTCAGAATAAACACATCATGGACCACATTGAAAACAAAGTTGAGCTCCGGCATGGAACAGACCAATTTCGCCTTCAGAAAAGTTGTCCACTTCTTCTGCAAAGTTCTCTGTCCTCCAAGATCACCCTGTCATAACAGACATCAAGTTTATTTATTTATCATAATAAGTGATCCAACACAGGATACACATTATTGACAATGGAAGGATTATTCATGATTTTTACAGCAGGATAAATCCAGGCAAGTTTCAGTGGCAAATATTGGTAAAAACAGGTAGTCCCCAGATTACGAAAGAGTACCGTTCGTGAAGGGTGTCGGTCGAATTTGTAGGTAACTTAGAAAAATAATAACACTTTAATTATGTACTGTAACTACATAGTTAATGTACTGTATGTTTTCACGTGTCACAAATTAGTGTGTGCATTCCTTATTACAAACAATTGCATTTAACCTGAATATTAAATATAACAGGCTTTATGGCAGTCTGTTCGTAAATATGAGTTGTCTATAAGTTGGACCTTCTTAACACAGGGGCTGCCTTTACATGAGGAAATATACACACTTCTGCTCCTGTGTGCAAAAGTAACCAGCCAAAGACTTGTGAGCAAGGCGCATGACCAGTGACACGTCCTGACCTTGCAAACCCGCGCTATCCTTGGTATGAGCAGCTTGCCAAAGAACTCATACTCCACAGACACCTCAGTGAAGAAGTAGTAGATCTTGTCATCATCACCATCTGGACTGTTCTTTCCCTCCCTAATGACATCCGCGTAAACAAAACTGGGCTCTAGAGAGAAAGGCAACATGAAAGAACGTGTTAATTCCATTCCCTACAGGTGTACCTACAGCAGAGATTCAGCCAAGACTAGAGAGCACTTTGTAAGTATACATGCAGATCCACTTTCCCATCGCAAAATCCACACTTAAAGTTTCAGCCCCCTAACTCATGGCACGGCCCCATACCATTTAGCCAGGATGTCGAGTACTCTGTGCGCAGCAGACTTTGAGAGCGAGAATATCTGGAAATGATTGGTTCGCTTCCTAAAAAGTTGTATGCTGTTCCAGAGTACAGCTCTCCATCTAAAAATAAGACATACAGAACTTACTAGTTATATAATAAAGTCTCCGAAAGAAAACCTGGCAAGACTGACGGAGAACACAATGGCTTGTCTTGTTTTCTCGTTTCCCCCCCATCAATTAGTTTCTTCTCAGATGTATTTTCATTACTGGCGTTAAATCAAGCTGAGCTGGCACACAGAAGGCAACTTACCAACCATAACCGTAGTAAAACTCTGCTCGGGGTCAAAGGGGCACTTTCCTCTGCCATCCTCTTGTTTCTCTTGCAATTTAAAATCTTTGAGAGACTTTAAAAATGGAGAGAGAGGACTGTTCAATGGAAATGTTCAAGAGAAAAAGAAAACCCCAACTAGGATAATTTCTCGAATTTGCCGACAGGTTTACCAGAAAGTCGCAGACAGGCTGAAAAGCATGTGTCCCACAGACGTAAAGGCGGCTGTTGTCAAGCATTTGGAGAACGCGTATGTAGTTAAGACAGTCCGTCTGCAAGATATACAGCACCCATAGGATGCTCGTTTATACCATTAATTAACCAACTTCTGACTGCATGTTTTAGTTTCTCAGATTCATAAAATGAATGAATTGTACCTCTTTAGATTTTCCTTTTTGAATACACATAGTCATATTAGTTTCTGGGACCTTCCAGATCACCTGCAATAAAAATACTTATCAAATATATATAAAATACTTTCACCAAATGTCAATAAAAATCAAAGGAAAGAGCCATCTTGATTTAATATCAGTATTACCATATGTATAACTTTTAATTTATAGGAGCCAAAAACTTGAACTGAAAGGTATTATCTGCAGTGTGACAGCACTGGAAATGACTATGTCAAAAGTACTGCTTGGCAAAAAGTAAATTAATTTCATTTACTAATAATATAATCGCACCTTATTCTTCTTGATGGACACGTTTCTCATGCTCAGTTCGAACACGGCCTCCCGCGCCCCGACGTAAAGCACCGCTTCCTCTTCATTCAGCAAAAGGGTGGAATAATTAAAAATCCCCGGTTCCGAGAATTCTACCAAATCAAGTTCTGTCAAAAAAGAAAGATGAAAGGAAAAAAAAAAAAAAAAAAAAAAAAAAAAATCAGTGCAAACCCGAGGTGTAAATTTTAGGTCCAGAAAGTAAAAATCTAGACCAAGATTTTATTTCAACCAACCAGCTGAGTATAAATAGTCACAGTCACTCAGTGACTGCTCAACTGGTTGGTTAAAACAAAATCTTATTCTGGATTTTTACTTTCTGGACCAGAAATTTATACCTCTGGTGCAAACCTTTTCATATACATTTTTTCTTTAACAGCATAACACTTTTACGCTTTGTACAAACAATGTCTCCCCCGCCCAAAAATACACAAGAAAAAACAAACAAGGAGCAGCCCTGTACTCCCAGAAAGAAATCGAGACAGGTCTCAGGCTTCTCTAGCCCCCATGTGCTTCTGGTTGCTAGGCAGCAACAGTCTATTCAGCCTGCGATTGTCTCCATCATTATACCCTTTTCAAACCACAATGATTTACTGCAAACCCGCTGAAAGTTTTCATCTGAACGAATGGCTAGCAGCAGTCACTGAGATTAGCTGTGAGAGACTCGAGCTGCAAACACATGCATGTAAACTGTCGACAGTGAAATGTATCGCTGAAACAGAAGCTGTTTGAGTATGGCATTTACTGCAGCTTTGGTTCTTAGTTGCATTCGGCTTCACAGTTCTTAGATATCCAATTTCCATTATCCACAGTTAGCGGATATAGCCTTTTATAATCAAAACAACAAATTATAAATTTTCTTCAAAAACTGAGTTGTGGTGAGGTCTGCTTTGGATTCCCTGTGTGGTACTGTGTGTATAGCTAACAGTGCTGTAACATTTAATCATGAGTGTGAATACTTTTTTGGCTAGTTTAAGAAAAAAAAAAATTTGGTTAAGCACAAAACATGTCATTAACTATATCAGATTTAAATGAGCTGAAACACAAGCACGAGTGTAGAACACCGTATATAGGAACAGCGTAAATAAAACAAATGACAGTCATTCAATTTTCTTGATAAATATCTATAACGAAAGATTGGTTTATTTACTGCAGGATAAAATAAGAGCGTTCTCATATTACCTTGATGTTTCCATGACATCCGGGGAACACTGGAGGGCCCATGTGTAGATACCTCCAACAGTAACCCCAGGAACACCCCAAGGACACTAAATGCCATATTGGACTCTTGGATTTTAGGCACTGTGAAGTTTCCTCTGGAATAAGAACATAAGCACACCGGTACAGAGTAACCAAGAGAGGAGTGGAAAAAGTGACAGAGGGAATATTTCCCTCCTACGCTGGAGACAGCAACAGAAACAGCAGATTTTGCAGAAGCATGAAGGGAACCAAGTCATCGGATTCCATCTTGCAAAAATCCAACTAGAAATCTAGCAGAAATACTCCCCACTAAACTATTATGAAAATCAAGTTTGATTAAATATACGAGATGAACAACCCTTCACAGAATATAGAAATTAAACCTCCAAGAAAGCGTGTCATTTATTAAGGTCAAAAAGGTTTAAACTTTTGACCTACATATTTTAATATTTGGTAGATTGAATAAAATCGTTGATATATACAATTGAGCACATTATAACCACCCTCATGTGAAGTGAGTAATATTGACTCTCTCATAAAAATGGTGGATGTCAAAGATTGTGATACACGAGAATTAGATAAGCGAACATTCGGTACTTGTAGTGATCAAACAACGAAATGAGCAGAAATGAGAGTCAATGATTCTGAAAAGGGCCAAATCGTTATGGCCAGATGACCCAGTCAGAGCATCCCCAAAATGGCAAGATCTGTGGGGTGCTCAGTGCTCACAGTCATCCATGGTGAGTACCACTTGAGAGGGGTCAGGGGAGGGAAGAAAAAAAAAAAAAAAACTGCTGCCTGGGTGTTGGGCAGCCAAGACCTGGCATTGCAGCATATGAATGAATGCTGTCCACTGTGGTACAAACCAATAGTGAACCAATAGAAGGCCACAAATAGCAAATAATTCTAACGATCTTTGGAGTACTGTGTCATGACACACACGGCATCGAGCCCTCTTGAGCGCGAGAACCCGACAAGCCTTGCCATTTCAGAGACACTCTGGCCCAGTCGATTCGCCATAACGACTTAGCCCTTATCAAAGTCTCTCATAGCTTTATCCTGTCCATTTCCCCTGCATTCAGCACGTTGATGACAAGTCCCAAATGTCAAATTTCAGCTTCACGGAAAACAGATGCTCTAAGGATAATGCCCACAGATTTTAAACCCTGTTCATTCTGTGTGACACAAAATACTTTTGATATTCTAAGAATAACAAACAGGATACATGCATCACCTCTGACACCCGCATACAGAAATATAAAACCATATTGATTTCTTTTCATACCCAATAGTATCAGGGTTGCAAGCAGAGAGACACGAAAAAAGCACGAGATCTGACGAGTGGTTTTAGAAGACTTCCATTTCCTGTGTGGAAATCTTCATTCATGCTTGCGTGTCATTTTAACATTTATGTTCTTTTTCGCAAATAGCCGAAGCACCGCCAAGGTAGAACAATAGCTAAGTAGCTACTGTATAACAAGAACGCATGTATAGACTGGTGAGTAGAATAAATGAGAGCTCAGCATTTAAAACTAGCCTGGTGATCTGGCAATGTTTTTCATTAGCATTGGGCTAAGCTAATCACCATCACAAAATGGTCCACTTACACCAGGGACCTCAAACCCCCCACCACCCAAAGCAGACATGGCCAATGGAATTGTCTTGCAATAGGTCACCACCAATTCTGGCGGCGTGGTGACAGCTATTCATTCACCATGCTGGAAAGTCAGCAACGAGGGAAATTCTGTGCAAAAATCGTCACATGGTAATGAGACTTGTGTGTTTTGGCTTGTTGCTTTCAAACATAACTCAACAAGTTGTCAAAAAGTGCAAACGGATTTCTTCCATTTTATATAAAATGTACTCCATTTTTATACCATAATTCAGACGATATCACACAAAATACAAGAATTACAGTGGCGCTTGTACCAATATTAAAATTTTACTGGAACTGTATATTTGATTTAAACTCTGAAGACTGAAGCTTGGTCCATATCCACATTCATTAGTGAAGTACACATTTTTAACAGGTAAGTGGTAATGTTGTACATAAATTTAAAAGACACACATGAAATAAATATTAAATGCTAATAAAGCATTCATTGTGCATGCAGCAAACCGGCCCACTTTATTTAATAAGTCATTTAAGTTAGTATAAGGCATTTCTATTCCAATAACGCATGCCATTCCAATTCACAAATGCCTGTGCCAAGACCTGTACGTTGACATAAAATGTTATACAAAAGGGAACTATACGACAACACTTTCCCAAGCAATTCATCTCACGAGTCTTACAAAGAGGATCCCCAGCATGTGAGGGTGCAGTGCGTCTTACATGGGGTCGATTACCTCTGGTTACCAAGCTTAACAGCTCTGCTCCATTTGTGGCAGTCACTGCCCAGTTGCCCCCCTTTCTAGGTGCTAATGTACATGCCAGACTGGATTAGGAGAAGGCCAGAACTTTAAGGATTAATCAAGCATTCACAGATGTTTATAAAAAAAATTAGGTTATCCAAATGGGGACCTGAAAAGATGTCCCCAAAATTATGGAAATGTCAGGTTTTACCACATTTTGGGGACATTTTGGTCCTCAAATGTAATCTATGCAAATCCACAGACATGACAGCATACTACCACACCCATGTATCTTTCTACAGTCCCTTTTTTTTTCTTTCATGGTAGGTAGTTCATGGTAGGTAGCCAGGCCTTGTGCCAGCTTCCTAGCCTCAATGAGAGAGCAGGATCAAAGTGCTTGATTACTAATGAGAGGAGCTGGTGGAGTGCATGCTGGGTGACCATATGTTAGCTTTAGCATTCGCTACCTGGAGATGCCTCTGACTCACTCTTACTAACTGCTACCCATAAACCTGAAGTCACTGGCTGGACTTGCGTAGGCAGTGACATGCAGTCCCATTTCCTTACATCATGCTCATCACCGGCACTTGACAATTAACCTGTATTTTCCCTGCCCTTATTCCAAATACTAACAAATAATCTTAGCACATTAGTGCCTAAAAATTAAGGCCAGGGGAGTTTCACATGGATGAAATTTTGCTCAGTATTCGGCTGAATATTTTCATTACCACTCAAAATAATGATAAAATGGCAACAGCAGCACGGCAGTGTTATGTCCCTAAGGCAGACTCATTAAAGAGATCATTCTTAAGCTATCAGATCTGAAGCTCAACTTGAAACCGGAAAATACAAAAGCATGTTTTTTTAATCATTTACCTTATCCTGGTGACGCGGTCTTCTGAAACTGAACATTTATTTTAGCTGGGTGTTCATCCTTTGCCACTGAATGTCTTCAAACGATCTCAAAAACACCCCATCTTTAGTCCAACATACACAATGCAAATTGTACATTTAGTTGCTTGACTTCTCTTCATTTAAGTGAAGAAAAAAAACAACAATATGGCAGAAAATCTGAATAAAGAAGAATGGTATCCAAAATGAAATGATCATTTGAGCCCTCCTTGTTATGTAGAACAAGATATACTCCACATAATGAAAAAGTTCTACAGCCAATCAGAAGGCTGCACGGAATCTATAAAGCAGACATGGGAAGCACCAGGCAAAACCAAGAGTAAGAAAATAACACAAAATGGGTACTCTTGGACATAATTACTGCATGTTATATAGATGCTGAGCTTGCATGTTAACCTAAAGTGGCCACACTAAAGAAATTAAGGGTCAGCAGAAGTATGAGGATATAATTAACCAGGAATCAAAAAAGCCACAGGGCCCATGCAGGTCTAAAGCTGTAAGGAAAAGCACAGACTGTAAACAAAGTTTCAGCATATAAAACAACTCCCTCGACAACATCTGTAATGCTAAATGCTGGCCTATAAACTGATTGCATATAAAAATGCTATAAAATGCTGTTTGAAATATTGTAAAATATACTTGCATATCTTTAGAAACTGAAGAGGCTTTAGTATAACAATGAAATCAAACCAAACTGAAGAGAAGAGACAGTCACTGCAATCAATAAGTCTTTCTACTTCAAATGTATAAATTGTATGTTTGAGTAAAATTTAACAGGAAGTGACTTCTTAAGTGACACCTAATCCATTATGCAAAACTGACGAAGGTCCCCATCTATTTCAGGAGACATAAAAGAGCAAAGGCAAATTTAGGGCCTTATGGTGCAGTTACTCGTGATATCCCGAGACAGGTGTCTGGGTGACCAGTGTATACAGACATTCACAGCAGAGTATCTAGTTTAACCTTGGTGAGCTGGATCACTTACAACCACCTGCCATAATCCAACCACAACCCCACAGACCTCAGATGTATATATGCTGGGAGATTATAAATATGGGACTGTTCATGTAATGTTGTAGAAGGCTTTTCATTTTGTATTACTGTCCCCAAAGAGGACACAAAGGAGAAAAGTGAGGTAAGGAGCCCATGGCCACAATCCCACATTCTAGCAGCTTGTCACTGGACCAGAGGGGTCCAGAGCAGGCTCCTTATTGTTTCAGCAGCTATCTTTAGAAATGGCAGCGATTTCATGGTCACATTTAACTTACACAACTAGTCCTTTTGAAAACTGGACACCGTCTGCTGGCACTCAAACACTTCCTGTTCTTCATTTGTTAGACTGATTTACATGTCAGATATACGCATTCTGCGGAAAATGAGGAAATCGCGCCAAATTACGAAAGGATCGCGATATTCGCACTGCTTTAAATGAGTGTTGGCAAAATATCTAACCAGAAAACGTGCGGTACAAAATTATTTCAACCAACCTTAAAAATGTCGACCTTCGGTTGTCTGATAACATTGCCGTTTTAAAATTTCCCCAGGACCATCGTTTTTCATTAAAATTTAATTAATCAAAATCAATATTTATCCCCACCACCCATTTATATATTTTTTGTTTTAATAAATGAGTACAGTGTGAATAAATAATTCTTCAGTTTTCATTAGAGCCATTTATTCCTCTGAAGACCTGTCATATTTACCTATAGAAATACTCTTTAGGTTGTAATTTACCGGCTGACGTTGGTTTAACTATGGCCTAGACAGTTATGTAGCCACATAATAAAAATATCTGGTATGAACCCTCCATCGCAATTTAAAAAAAAATAATAATAAAATAAAAAAAAGAAAAAAAAAAAAAATTCCGCTGCTGATCAGGTACATAGCCAGGTAGTAAAATTACAAATCGAAACCCCTTCGAAATTTGTCTCAGTCCCTGGTCCGCAAAATGTTCTCCTAGGAAATATTGGTAGGGTTGCAGAACCTCCCCCCACACACATTTTATTTCTGGCTAGGAGCCAGGGTTTAGTAGTAGGTGAGACTGATGGATAAGCTACTTAAACAGCTGTACAAAGATGTGCCAGTGTCTTATAGAGCAAGGCCTGGGAGGCTGAAGATTGGTTTCAATTTGCCTTTAACAGAACATGCGCTCTGATTATGCAAAATAAATACCTTACAAAATAAGCCTTATGCACTCCACAGCCATTGTGCATCTATGATCATGACGTGCTGCCGTGTCATCATCCCAGATGTCATGGACTAGAACAGCACTGTGTGTGTGTGTGTGTGTGTGTGTGTGTGTGCGCGCATGTATGTGTGTGTATAAACTTGTGTAATACAGTGTGTTATACAGAGAGTCTCTCTCCCACAGCCATTCCACCGGCCTGCCAGCTGGCTCATAAAAATGGCAGCTGCCGAAAACACAGGATTAGGGCAAAATGTGTAACGTTACACTTACAAACTCATAACTACAGAAGTGCTGTGCATTCTTCTTTTCAAAAAATAATTCCTCTTTTCAGCATGAATAGGCCACAAGAATACACATGCAACAAGTAGTTTAGGGCTCTCCATACATAGGGCTATGCACCCCATATAAGATTTATTTATAACCCTTAATAGTTACACAAAAAAAAGGACAAAAAAAAAAAGTGTTCCTGTAACTTGAGTAGGCAATTAATGCTTTGTTACACGAAATTGATAATCAAATGCTACATTTCAGTCACACTTTATTGACCTTATTACTTCAAGGAGGGAAGCAACATGAGTTCTTCAAATACACTGTAATAACCCAAGTATATCACAACTTGTAGAGATGCCAACTTTGGTCAGCTGACTGGCATGAAATTTTCAATTCGGAACAAGTCTGCACATACATGCACATTTATGTAAGTGTTCGATTACATTGTAAATAGTCTGTAGGATTTGCAAACTACCTTAAAGCTTTTTATCTACCTAATTTTATGTTTGTAATGGTATAATATAGATTTGCAATTAGGTGAGAGCTGGCAACCCTAAACTTCATATGCAGATTTTTAATTATCAGCAACAAAAGGCAACATTTCAAATATCAGTTGGTTAAAATATGATTACATTCATAGAGAAATGAAGTAGCCCAAGAATCCCCTACCACTGCACTCAAAAGCCAGTGCCTTACAGGTTTGAGACAGTGAGCTGGCTCAGCTGTCGCGATAGCTACATGGACATACCCATGTGGGACATTGCCGGCAATAATAAAGCAGCAGGTCGTTATGAAAATCTAGAAAGGCCACTGGAGTCACTTGTCACAATAATCTCGGAGAGGGCAGCCTTAGAATGCTATACTGCCTTCTGTCTGCATACAGTAGCAAAGCAAAGTTTAAAGTAGGGGGATAGTCAAGTGTAGCCATATTTTTGTATCAAGATATTTTGATAGCATGTAAACTATTAATTACAGTAAGATTTGTGTCAGACAGTGGTTCATTTTGTGTTGTATTGGGTTTAAACCCCAACCACTAGATTCTTTCACTCCAACATAATGTAAACTATGAACCAAGATGGAGACAAGCACAGACGCAGTGGTAAGGAGCTCCCCAATGCCAGTCTTCTGTTGTGTAATGTCCCTTAAACAATGGTTTCTTGGCTTCCAGTACCAGGATTTTGTGATTTATTTTTAGTCCTCAATTTGGGTATGTTTGTACATATTTTATATACGCACAATAAAAAAAAATGTGTGCATGTATATATATAGTAAATATGCATTATATACACTGTATTATGTCAAGCTCTTTTGATGTTCAAAAAAAATTAGATGAGTATAATAATGATTGTAGCAACATTACAAAATGTTACTACAATTTTCAATCAGTTAGTAATGCGCTGTATGTTCATCATGTAGCATTTAAATTATTAGTAAAGGTCCAAAAAGCACAATTTTCCATTGGACGAGAGGCTTTAAAGCAAGCAAAATAAAGACGAAAACCCAGAAAAATAATCCAAAAAATAAAATTAAGCATTAAAAGCCTAAATAAGAAATAAAGCTGCAAAGATTTGGGTTTAAGCATGCAGCTTTCACAGAACGCCATGCGTGCATGCGACAGCCCAAACTGTAATTCTGACCTGTTGCTCTTCCACGAAGGCCAACTAGATGGGACACTCTTCTTTCAGGGAGAGCTACAAAATTGTCATGCTACAGGAAACACAAAATTAGAAATATGTTATTGCAGTTTTTCTCCGAGAAGAACCTATGATAGACGGTGAGATATAGCATTACAATCACGCAGGAAGTTTTGTTTTCAAAAGTGACCTATATCCAGTCGTCGGCTAACCAAATTAGTGATATAATTGACTGCAAAATGACAAATTGTCTGTTCTTACAACACAAGAGACACAAATGAAACATAAAACAGTGGAAAAAGTACATCAAGAAAAATACAGAATGTTAATTGTAAAAATTATTGGTTGGAAAAAATATCCAAGAAGCAGCGCAGAGCAGGTTTTTTAATTAAAATTAAGTAGAAACATGAACAGAATTAGACTCAGAATATATTAGAACAATCCCATTCTCAACATAAACCAGGTTGTTGGGTTCAGAAACTGCTTTTACTTTAGTAAAGACTTGCACAGCCATTCAAAAATAGGTTCGCGAACCAGAATGGAACCAGTTCTGTCAGTGGAGTGGAAAAGAACAAACAAAGTGATGAAATTTCACTGTGCTGCATGTGTTGACATCAACATGATGGGTATTAATTATACTGAACTTTGCGAAGGTCCACAGAAATACTGCTTTCTATAGCATATAAAAATGGCAGTAGGCCACTTTCTAGCACCAGCTGAACAGTAGGAAAGATAACATTGCCACATGCATACAAATGGAAGCATGATGCTTAAAATGCAAGGAGAGCAAGTCCCCTTCTATCACAGCTCTAACGAGAAGAGTGGGGGGGGCTGGCACCTCCCAATCTGCTTCTTATGATATCCTTACCAGAACACACTCAATGAGGTTTGTTTGTGTTGCAGGTATAGAGAGGCCAAAACGGGTCAACATGAATGCGAAAATGACACCGCTGCACATCCAATTTTGCATTATAATCATTTTAATCCAAGGGCTCCTGTGACCAATTTTTGGCTTCATTGTTCTACACTTGTGTCTGACAGAAGGTAGCAGTTGAAAGGGCTCCCTGGACACCGGAGTAAGTCATATCTAATTCTAATAATATCATATAAAATTCACAGAACGCTCCCATTTTTGCGGGCTTTTACATCACTGCTTTTCGTGTACCCACTCTCGTTTTGAATTTCACTGAAATGTGAAACATCTTAATCTGGTTTTCATTAAAAATAATGAATAAGCTGCCAGCCAAGGTTGGGTCCCCTTCATCTCTTCTTGGAATGAGATGGCGGATAATAAGAGGCAGGAAAGGACATCAGACTCTTAGAAATCCAGTGACAAACGGCCAGCCCTCTTTTCACAACACTTTCTTTTTGGCTATGTGCTTCCCCACGCAAAATTAAACTCCTTCAAAAGGATGAATGCATTTCATTCAAAGGAGACAAGAGACTGTGCCCAACACTTCATTCAGCAATCAAGAGCTGCAAGTTCTCTCACACAAACATTACTTGGGAAATCATAAGTTTTAAAATGCTACTTACCAGATGTTTTTGTGTTTATATTTCTAATTATGAGCCTTAAAGAGAACCTCAAAAATGGTATATGTACTGCTTAACAGAAACAGAAAATAAAAAAACACAAAACAAATATGCATACATGCTTACAAAGTATAACTGAGCACAGAAGTTCTAAAACATCTGAATTGTTTTCTGAAACAACCAACAAAATAGCAACCCAGTTCATCAATGCAGTCACAAAGGCCTGAACTGAGACTTTAAATAATGAATAAAAATAAGTGAACACAACATGCAAGCGGCACATGACTATGAAATGCCATTTACCAACAAAAAAACTGAAACAGACATTAGTCAATTAAAATGCAAACACAATCTAACCAACTAAAATATTTAGCCTGAAATGCTTTAAGTATAACTTGTGATGAACTGGATTGCTGGCTGTATTACGCAGTCCATTAAATGAATGCTTTTCCCCCCCCAACATACAGAAAGGCATTTCATGCGTGTGTCAAATTATTTACCAGGTACAATTTGGAAAATAACTTTACAAATGGTCAACGATCGACATCTGTTGAAGAAAACTAATTCAGGCATATCAAAGCCTCAAATATTGTTCCTATTTTCAAAGAATTTGATGAAGTAGTACTTCATTTTATTTATGCACTATATTCCCTCATGCACTGTGTACTTTTAAAATTTGCTTGTACTATGCTTACTTGTCACCAATGTGTGTACTCTCGCACTTTGGCTTGTGCGATGTTTGTTTGCGTGCACTTTATGTACCTTGCTGCAGCATGTAGCCTACAAGAACTCCCCCCAGGGATCAATAAAATTTCTCACATCTTAAAAGTACTAAGTACTTACATTCCAAATTAACACACATAATGATGCGCAAGTGCTGCACTGAATGGAGACTCTTTGCAAAGCTGGAAATGAATAACCCATACCATTAAAACATGCAAATGCCAAAATACTAATCTATTTAAAAATACATCTGGCAAAAAAAAAAAAAAAACCTGGAGTCCGAGTGTGAACATCCGGAGTATGACTGCACTGCAGTTAAAAAAGATCACTGTGGAACAATGTCTGTCAGCTCCCTGTGACACACTTGAAACTTCTGCTATGTGCTGCAGAGTTCCTCTCCCAACATGGGGCAATAGGCTGGGAGGATGGGGAAGTGCCACTCATCCGCATCCCTGCGATTCTCCCGGGGAAGTCACCAACACTCCACATTCTGCTCCCGACTGCTACGTGCCTCATCTATAAACATCCCGCGGCTGTGACAGTGCCTGGCAGCGGGGTGTGTGCCGCGGGGGAGGGGAAGCGGACGACAGCTTTGTCGATCGCTAAACACAAACACTTGCCACGTCCCACAGCTGGTCTTTCGCCATGGAGGGTTTTCCGTCTAAATATTCTTTTCATAGAGGTTAAGAAATGCTGCACTTCATTGTTGACTAGTATTAAAATTATCAGTTGCTTACCCCTTTTCACATGCAATTTTAATTTTGTACATTGTACACAAAAAGGCTTGTAAACATACATACTGTTTATGTTTTGCTCACATCTGCAACGTACAATGTGATTACTGGCTAATTAAACAAGCAGTTACACAATCTCTCCCCCCCCACATATGAGAAATACAGGGTGGGGGGAAGGGTGAGATTCCAATGTATTCATGACACAAAATGTGACAAATGAAAGCTGCCTTTGCAACACGGAGAAAAGGATTACAACAGCTTGGACTGCAAGAAAGGGAATCCCTATGTTCCAGAGATCCAATGGCATTCTTAAAGTGTGAGAATCTGTAATGACATCTCTTTGCCAGGGTAGTCCTTTTCACGGGGATATCCTAATGACCAAATTCCACCCTTTATCATGCTTAATTAGAAAGGTGAAATATCTGACTGGCTGAGCAGGACGCAAAGTATTGCATCAATGTAGGAACCCACCAGGGCTGGAATCTATCAATGCATGTCAATAAAAAGTCATATCTAGTTTAACATTCAGCAAACAAAGATTAAAGGTCACTCAGTTATTAAGGAAATATCGTTACATGATGTGTTCTTGAATGTTAGGCAACTGCTTATTGGGAGGAAGCGTTTTGCGTTACAGTTCGTTATATTGTTGCATTTCATATATGCACATATATAAACCCACAAGAGAATCAAAAAATTGGTCGGTAGATATCAGATTGATTGGAGATGACGGGCACAGCACAGGCCGCATGAATCTTAAGCGGCACTGCGTTGAGGGACGCATTGTTGGTTCCTCGAGTTTTCTTCGCTTCCTTTTGGCAGAACATTTATCATTCTTCCAGGCAAACAATTGCGCCGCAACACTGACCAGCACTGACTGAACAATGCACAACTAAAGCAAGACCTCTACCACCTCATTCATGGTTGCTAGGATACTTCTGATCCTCCGGACAGCCCGTCAAAATACTCATCACTTATTTAGAATGTATCTGTGGAGAAAGTTTATTTGCCTTTGTTTGACCTTGAAGTACATAAAAAAAAGTAGCTGGATGTATAATGACAGGAATGGGCATCGACAAGCAAAAATGCATTAACAGGGTTAATTGTTCTTTATAGAATGGAGATGGAAGGCAAAATGTTCAAATTATTTTAGTGAAGAGCTTTTTTATTGGCTTAAATCCTCAAAATTTGCAAGTACAGTTCTAAGAGCAAATTGCATTTATCATATTTCCAAAACCATGTCCAGTCAATGCTAGGATTTCTGATGCTTTAGACTAATGTTTCCCAATCCGGTCCTGGAGGACCCACAGTCGGTCCATGTTTTTGCTCCCTCCCAGCTACCCTGCTGAAGCAAAAACGTGAACTGTCTGCGGATCCCCAAGGACCAGACTGGGAAACTGCTATAGACAGGTGCCACTACATTCAGCAGTCACAGTGTCCTTTTTTTGTGGTCTTCTTGGTAACAGGTGCAGCTCAGTGAGCCACTGGCAAGATAGTGCTGACAGGGCTTATCACTGCCAGCCGCTGAGAAATGCATCACTGGCCGTGCAGCATATAATCAGGTCTCGTTCCAATACCCCAGACACAGACAGTAAACTGCGAATTCAGACTAACAAAAGCACTCTAATGATATGCTAAGTTTAAGCCTCGCTGCCGGTATTCTTAACAGACAAGCTTGTCACTTGGCTTCTTATTTGGCCTAAATATCTTGTGATTATTTTTTTTTGTTCAGTGTTTACTGTGAGAACATCAGCTCCCAGAAGCAGGCTAAAAGCTGGTGGCGAGGGTTTCACTCCCAAAGGCAGAGAGAAACGGCTACAAACATACCAGAGAAAATGAGGATGCAAATGAGGCCTAATGCAAATCGCATGTCTCACAGAGACACTTTGTATGGCCTTTATTTCTTAGTGGCAGCTGGACTTAAGTAGCAGAGCATTAGAGGCCAAACAAACATGAAGAACTGATTTACTCAAGGTCACCAGGCAATAAAAACAACTTAAAAAAACGTGTGTTCAGAACAAGCATATAAATCTATTTAAACTTACCTGTCCGTCATGGTGTCAAAAAATAAAATCCTCCTTGGTCAGGTAAAGCGTCAAAGAGTGAGATACACCCCAGGTTGAAGTCCACTTATATCTGTAAAGTGTGGGGGGGATTAGCTGGGATAAACTGTGGAGGATAAAAAAAAAAAAAAAAAAATATCATTCACTGACATCAGCGTTCACTGAATGCATTTCCACGTGAGAGCTCCTAAATCCAGGTTTTATTTGGAATTTTATTATTGTAAGTCTTATTATACTTCAAATTTACCTTTAAAATGCTGGTATGTACACACACACAGTTTGTATTCATATATTTGTGAGGACTCTCCATTCATTTCTATGGGCAAAACCTTAATCCAAATTATGACAACTCTAACCCTCACCCAGCCCGAACCTTAACCATAACTTGGGGCCCAGAAATTTTTTCCCCCAAAATGTAATATTTACACACATGCCCACGCACACACAGACCAAAAACGGGTGTGTTTAGCATTAGCAGAAAAGCTTGCATAAAACCCTCATAATTAGCAGAATTAAGAACCAAATGAGAATAGAGTGGTCACAAATCCTGGGGATAACGTTGCTACAGCAACCAAATGAGCAGGAAGAAAGTGGTTGCAAGTTAAAGAACTATAATAAAATACTTCAGATACCAAATCTCTCTATCAAATCTATTCATCTGTCTATCCATTTAATTCAGGGGCCAGCCCCGCAACAAATCCTAATGGACATTTTGATCAAAATCCAATTTTTTTTCCCCAGACATGGGTTTTAAAAATCACACTTTTTTGTTTTTATCTCCTCAATCAAAATATTTTGTCACCAGAACATATGACTCTTGCTACGGACCTGTTCGTGTACAGACATTTGTCCAAATATGGACAGGTTAACGATTTAATGTCCCTAAATACTTAATATAAGTATGCATATCAGCAAAAGGAACCTTTTTCAGAATTATTTATTTCCCCATTTCATTTCATGAA
>JAODKN010000114.1:17521637-17534594 GCA_026774425.1 Petrocephalus zakoni
TCGCAACCTCCATCACCCGAGCAATTCATCCATTCGCAACCTCCATCACCCGAGCAATTCATCCATTCGCAACCTCCCTCACCCAAGCAAGTCATCCATTCGCAACCTCCATCACCCGAGCAATTCAACCAATCGCAATCCCCATCACCCGAGCAATTCATCCATTCGCAATCCCCATCACCCGAGCAATTCATCCATTCGCAATCCCCATCACCCGAGCAATTCATCCAATCGCAACCCCCCCCCCCATCACCCGAGCAATTCAATACAGAGTAAGAAGTGACAGGGATCAAAATCACCTTCGGGTGAGGGGGTTTCAGTATCTTAAGATCTTGTTTATTAATGATGATACGAGGGATTGAGATTGACGGGCAAACTAACATTTAAACATATCTAACAGATGCTTTTGCCCAAAGTGACATACAAGTGAGGACCAGAAAGCAGCGTCAGTCAGTCCCGAGAGAAAACGGGGTTAAGAGCTTTGCTGAAAGGTCCGATGCGCAGAGCCACACACCATCCAAATCAGCCCAATTAAAAGCCTTTCCCACAAGCAGACATATAAAAACTGCCATTTTGAATATTGGCTTTCCATGAACATTAGTACCAGGTAAATCATTTATTTTTCAAAAATTATAATACTAGGGCATATAATAGTAATTTGTAGGGTATGATAAATTTGCCACAATCAAAGACAGGCAACTGTGTTTCTAGAAAGCTAACAGTAAAATACTGAGTATCAGACTACATTCTTCAGAATGCATGGGAGTTCATATTGGCCTTTTACAAACCAGAACAATACTATATATGAGCAGGAGGCCAGCTTCAGCGACAATGAGGAACCCTTCTGGAGAGCCAGCACCCTTGGGAGCTGCTCTATCACACAGAGGCTTATTGGTGATGTAGATGAGGTACAAGGGGGTCGTAGGGGGGGGGCGAGCTTGCTGTCAAATAATCACTATTACAGGCCTCTCTCTGAGGCCCTTGAAAGCCTATACCAGAACAAAAACATGAGGAATGGATACAAGATCGCTATTCTAAGGCTCACATTGCAGAAAACTGAAATAGTCTGAAATGCAAGGCCGTAATAAATGAGCGACTAATATCTGTGACTACAGCAACAACCGGAATACGCCACCGACTTTCCCCACATCAAATCCTAGACTGCTGACATAAATCCAAAAATCAGATCTCCCAGCAAAATTTGTCATTTTATCAGGATTTTTCACTATTTATAACCAAGCTGCTGCAAATAGGTTTCAGTATGCTGGGTATATTTGCAAAGAGCTCTTCCCTTACATATCAAACTTCCCAGGTTCCTAGGTTGCTGACAAAGCTTAAATCTAAAGATACCTTCATCCAAAGGGATGTCAGACATAATAATAATAAAAAAAAGCTGCTGCTTTGTAACGGTTGTATCTATTAACATTTTATTATAGGCCCAATCATTTCATTATTAAAAATCATCAATACAAACTAATATTCATTCAATATAATAATTATGCTGAAATGACAAAATCTGGAATGTTGCCTAATCAAGTTAGACAGTCCTGGGATACATGCTAGAAATTAAAATGTATCCTTCTTGTTGCATATTTTGTTGTTTGTCATTTCTTGACTCAACAGAAGCACAATACTTGAAAGGAGCTGGATAAAATTCACAGCCAGAATTCTTTATCTATTACCATTATTGTCATCATCGTCATTATGATGGAGCCAAGGATTTTGCAAACATCCGAGGAAAAAATGAACCGTGTTAAACTTATATCTGGTAAATGTCAACTAAAATTTGGAAACATGACCTTGAAAAGAAAGGTGGGGGTCGGGGTGGGATGTCACACAAGCACCTCCCTTAAATCAACAAGCCTTTCCGTTGAAATGTAGACCTCTGGACACACTTCTTGAACTCTTCTTGACACTGAGAAACTTCTTACTCTGACATCTTACTCAGTCGCACATTTCGCTTTGTGAATGGAATTCTGCCTGACGTTCATAGGCTGCTTTATTACTCTGTAAATGCTGTCAAATACTGCTGTTAATAATACATATTAATATAGAGATACACATTAAATATTTATGTACTTAATGAGGTGGGAACTGAAAAAGAATTCATTATAATAATTATGCATTGTGGCAAGGACCCAAATATAAATATTTAATTCAGTAGGCGAATGTATATAAATTGCAATGCAGTTAACATATATAGTGCAGTTAACATGTTTCCCTTCCTAATTGTTTTCTATTGGACAATAAACAGAAGGTGCCACTGAACCAGAAAATAAAAAATAAATTAAGCTTTGAAAAAAAAAGTCTCAAGTCTTTTGCAAAGTCTCAAGGGGGAAAAAATGACAGGACACAAAACAGCCAGGCACAGCTGTGATAAGACAGGTCAAGTGTGGTTTATACTGAAACTACTACACTTAGCACTTTGGATCTCAAATGGAATCCACATTCTTTTCCAGAAACTTCACCACCTTCTCAAAGAGTTTGACATGCTCAAATGCTTTAAAAAGTGCTAAACCTCTCTGGTACACTTTTACTCAGTGGTGTCCAAATAGCACTTTAAAGACAATGGGGGATTACCAAGTTGCACCACTGTGAGTACAGGGGATTGAGAGCTCCCTCACAGTAATATACAACTTTTAAAGCTTGGCGATAGCATTTGAGTAGACATGTTAGCAAGCTTTGATCTCATGCACAAATTTCATGGTTACAGAAGGCAGGGGCCAGGCTTACATATATACCAGGCTCACAAGTAAGTGTTTACAGGCACAGTCTGTCAAAGGCAGTCAAACTGCATAAGAAAGAAAACTTAGTAGGTATCTGCTAACAAAAACTAGTAATAACTGGAGGACTTCCTAAACTGCATTTATCTGACATGATTGTCAGTCATGATCTGTTGCAAATTCATGGTTCAAGTGTATTTCTTTGTTAGCCAACACAAAACGCCAAAGGAGGAGAAAACTGGAAACCAAACAAAAATGTTTCCCCCTCTCTCACATGGCTACACAGTATAATACATTTATACATGATACAATTTCACAATTACATCCATACAGATGAAAATTTCCTAATTGCAATAACAGCAATAGTGATACTTTATTCATTACGCTAAAAGGACCATAATAACTAAAACAGTCACTATTGTGATTGATCACAAACACTAGTGTGGAAAAATAGAAAATACATAGAAATACATGCCTATAAATTTTTATAAACCACCCTTAGCAATACAGAGTGGGAAAAATTTCACAAAATTTCAGAACCAACCAACCAGATTACTAACTTCACAATGCCCCAGCACTGGAATGCTCGAGCAAGTTTGTTTAATATCTATATTAAAAAGTAGCACGTCAATCACATACATTACAATTCTTTACCTTCTCTTCTGTATCCTCCCACCAACCACAAAAAAAAACAAATGCAATCAGGGTGGCACATTCTTACCAAAAACTGCAGGATTAAAAACTGTTCCAAATCAGCATTCCATTTTTATTGAAATCTGCTAAGGTACTGGGCCCTTTAAGAGCAATAATAAAAACAGTGAGGAAATAAAAATAATAAATAAAAAAAAAAAAAAATCAGACCATCTCTCTCCCTGGCCATCCACCAGTCTCTGCCAAACAATCAATTATTAAAGCCAGTCTTCCACGAGCCGGAGAGGAGGAGCGGACAGAGAGAAACGAGTGACATCATATTCAGCCCGCGCTGCCTATGGGGACGCTGTCATCCTGAGCAGATGCCAGCGTATGATGGCTTTGGTTTTGCGGAGCGCTTCGGGAACACGGTGAAATATCGCCCTCGGACATAAATGCACACAACTCCGGGGGAGGGGCGGTGAGATATGTGTGTGTGTGTGTGTGTCGGGTCGGGGGGGCTATTGTTTTCACGGCTCCGCTGGATTCCGCGGCAGATTGAATGAAACGCTGTATTTCAAGCGGCCTCCGTTTCAGGGCGGCGGTAAATCGCATCATGGCCATAAGGTGTATGACTGCGTGAGCCCCTGCCCCCTTCCCCCAGAGGAGGTACTACAAAAATCCCTGCTTAAACTGCACAGAGAAAAATTTTAAAGGCTTAGCCAAAAACCTTCAGTTTTCCCTGGAATAGGGAAATAGAGCCAATTTATTATCCACTGTTAAACCGAAGGATTACAGTGAGAACAGCAGTACTCAGCCTGTACCCTGATGAAGTACTGAGCTTCTACCACTGGCTTCAGAAGATGAAACCAACTACACAAAAAATGTTTATAGCAATTTTTATTATGACTACCACATATCAGATGACAACGTTCCTGCTTCTATAGTAGGTTGTGAAACTGGGTATTGGCATGTTACAGTTCATGACTGGTTTAGCTCTTCAGAGGTGCTTCCAAATCTAAACCTGACGTCACCTATGCTAGTTCAGTTTATGGACCATATGACCTTCCTAATGTATTCATTTTTAGCTGATCAATTACAGACTAATATTTCACATTGGCTTATGTATAAATTTCCCTTCGTGGAATGAAGGCTATTTAATAATTAATGCAAAAATGAAATAATACGCAACCCAGTTTAAACCTGACGACTAAATATTTGGCTGTGCAATAGAATATGAATACAGACCAGATTTTAAAATCACTCCCCATTCCATATATAGTGCATTACACAGTGTACCTGCCATTATGTAGTGTTGATGAAATTCTTAAAATCTAGCTTACTATATAGTCTGAGGTACAATACTCGCAACACTCCACAAAATACCATATGTAACGCGGAAGTGAGGTTTGTTGCAAACTCGTAGTGAACGACAATGCAATTGCCATTTGTATACAAAGGTAAGCTCCGTTTTGATAACAGCGATCTCTGCAAAGAATGAAGCTGACATTTCAATCTTAAAATAATTACATAATCGTAACAATTTAGATTATAGGCATATACATCCATATTCAGCTACCGCAGAAATTCTGTTTATGCTGTAGCTGGACTTTGCAATTCACAAATGTCAGCGGTTGCCAGGATACCAACACAGAGCGTCTTGGAATGCAGCGCCTGAACCCGCTGTCTTGTTTCACTGATTAATTCCCTATATAGTGAACCTCATAGATTTCCCTACACAGGGAGTGACTCAGTCAAAGAGTGAACCATTTTGAATACAGCCTGTGTTTTTCTGTGGAGGTGCACCTAGAGAATGAGCTGGTTAGACTTCTTTTAAACGTAGCTAATGCTTTTAAATCTGACCATTATCAAATTTGTGTGTTTCAATTAGATAAATGTCACAAACTTTTACTCTCTCTACTCATTTTAAAATAGGTTAGCAGATGTGTACGTGCATATAAAGACAACTCATCACCGGGGGGGGGGGGGTATCATGCCTGGTTTTATTCTCATTCACTCTACGCTTTGATTGGTATGAGGGGGGAAATGACATTAGCTCTGCTCTTTGTGCTGCTGTATGTGACTAGTCTATATTAGATACCTGTTGCTAGCCAAAATGCATTGCATGACACAATCATCCAAGCAACTTCTGATGTGCAAGTTGCATGCTAAATATACCAGCGAACTCCAACATTTAACTGATATGTCAGCACAACAAATTAGTTCTGATCCATCAGCACAGCATGACTAATGTAATCATGCGTTGAAAAGTATTAGCTGCCTGGCAACTATAACCATTTCACTTTTGATGCATCTATAAGAAGATATAGCTTGTTTTGCAATACGAGAAAGACATTTATTGTACACAGTCTTATGTAGTCTTTGAAAATCATTTTTTAATACACCAGTGCCACTACAAACCTTTTTGCACTTGCAAAGAGCAAGTAAAAGCAATGCTATAGCATTATAGATGAGATTATGCAAAATGTAGCGTTAATACAAAATGTATCAAAGAGCCTCAGGGCCAAATTTGAGGATCTGCAAGACCTCCCTTGCTAATGTAAATCGTCATGCCTCGTGGATATGAGGCAAACCCGACAGAAATAGCATTTATCACAGGAAACCTATGCCCTTCAGGAATACTGCCACTCATTAAGTTTCCAGAAAATAAAATTACCTGAATGGCACTGCAGTTTTTTTTTTCTTCTCCTTTTTGGAAGAACATACCGTGGAGGCAGTGCAGTATCGGTGGTGACCACACCCTGGGCAATTGGCCAGAGAACCATAAATTGATATAATAGCAGGATGTTCTGGAAGAGAACATCAGACCTACATGAGTGAGCTGAAATTACACCAAAAAGTTGTACTGCAGCATGACAATAATCCTAAACATTCAAGAAAATAAATCATCAATGAACTTGTTCACCTTACCAAATTTAAACAATCGCAGATGCACAATGTTCATAACTGTTCCATAATCGTGTTTTAAATAAATGATTTGTGGGCCATCTTCGGGAGTGTCGTCCTCATGACCATCTGACTACATAGGAAATGCAAAAAAGTGTTTTAAAACGCAGAATCTATGTTTTATGGTTTAATGGTTTTAAAACTTTATGAACACCTTTGCCAACCTGATTAAATTGAAGTTTTGTGGTTTAAAGACACGCTCCATTTCAGCTGCTAACATACTAAATCCATGGTTTAAAAAAAAAAAAAAAATGAAAAACTTAATTGCTTTAGCACAAATGACAGAAACAGACATGTCCCCAGGTTGCATTACATTTAATTGCTGGGGAATGAAACACCCCCCATTTTTCTCTGTTGACCAAGCTTAAAGTCTTACACTATATTCTGGTGGAGGTAGATTGTCACAAGATCCCCGACAAGCTCTCTGCTCTCTTTTGCAAGCCTGAAAGCTCTTGGCAGGTGTAAACAAGGCCTCACTGTATTTGTTCTGTGGGAAAGTACTGTCTAACACCCAAACCCGTTAAACCTTCAATTCCCAATCCTTACACTGGATACCCACTGTGCATGCAGCATTTTTTTTTCTATTATTTCTCGAGGTTTTCTTCATTTTCTACAAATCTAAACTTTTGGTCCAGTATCCATCTTCTCACCACTTATGCTGATCAGGGTCAGAGAGGAGGGAAGGGACAAGGCTGGGTTATACTGCAGACAGGATGCCAGACAGTCCATCGCAGGGCACACTCTCTCTCTCACACACACACACACACACACACAAAGTAATACACTAAGAGATGCCAGTTAGCCAATTCGCACGTCTCAGGACTGTGGTTGCAAGGCCACACAGCACGGTAAGTACATGCGAACTCCAAAGCCCTGAAAAGCTACAGTGGGGGGGGCAAAAAAAAAAAAAAAAAGAAGAGCTGACATTTGAAACACGATTTATCTGCAGATCGTTCTTTGGGTCAGTCCATCAATTATCATCCATCAAAAATTACTCGGAAAATAAAACAAATTACTCAGTTTCTCTCACTGACAATATGGCAAATGAGAGGGTGATCTGGTGAAATTGGCAGGAGAGTCTCAGCCCTCTGCTAAGCAATGCCAAAACCACTTCTGTGTACTTCAAAGTATTCATGGTCTGATTGACATGTCTGACTTTATAATTCTACTTATTTTTAGGTTACTATTAGATAAGCAGACAATAATTTAAGACCAGAAAAACTTCATACCTGCAAGCTATAACGTAGGCAAGTCATTCAGAGCCCATACAATCAACACGCGCTTTTTTTGGAATTTCCCTCCCATGAAAAAATTTATGAAATCACAGCAGCAAAACTAGGCCACCACTCTGCATCATGTAAGGAAGACCCAAAGTCACCTTCGACTCGTCCAGTAACGGCAGGCTTTCATTTCACTCTTCCTAACAAAGCCATTACCTTGGCATAGAGCCAAGGGTCCCGGACCTGGTACACCTGATCCCAAGGCAACAGATACAGAATGCCTGAAATAATTCTCATGCAAAATAACAATAAGACAAAAATAAAGTACATTCCTCTACCAAAATTGGAGCGATCAAGGCATACCCCAAGAAACTAGGTTACCCACGTAAAGCAGTTGGTTAGGAGACAGAACCAATGCAGTGCCATTGCAATGCATCAAAAATATATATATAACCACCTTTTTTTCTGAAGATATAGTACAGTGTTTCACATACTGATCCTCATAGCATATAATCTGCAATGCTTTTTTGGTGTATCGATCTAACCGAAAGGCTGTCCAGCTAATATGCAACCACAAATGCAAGTCAGTCAGTATTTGTAAAAGTACTGGACAATGTTAAGCTGTGTGGCATCAGTGATTCTCACAATGCTATGTGATAACTAACACTATTGTTTGCAGACAGCATTTGTTTTCAACTATGCATTTCACTGGTTACTCTTTGTAGTGAAGGATCATGTCAAAGTATTGCTATGTGAAAAGAGGAAAGACAAGGCTACATGAAAGGTGAGATGCATTACCCAGGCCCCATTTTGTTTAACTAGAGACACTAATGAAGCTATCTGGCAATTATTTTCTTTGTGCCCGTTTCCCGTGTTTCCTTCTGACAACTTTACTGGCATCTAGAGACAGCGAGAAGATCCGTATAATGGAACACACCCACTAACACAATATACCACCATCATCTGTAGCACTACCGCTCATAAAATCCACGAAGTTCATTTTACAGTTGCATTGTTTGCTATATTTCACAGATATACGTATGAACTAAGTACTACAGCAAGAGCATTTCATTAACTAATGTAAAGTAACATCTTAATGCTGTTGCATCTACTGTTCATGTACTTCAATACCTACCATGTGGAAAGCTGGACACTATTGGTTTAACTTGAAGTACCACGAATTATCAAGTTTACCATCCATGCGTAAGGCAGAATGAAACGGTTATCTTCCAATCTTAAAACAACTACAGAGTTATTATACAACTATGTGCATTAGTGTGAACCTTACAAAAACATTCAACAAAAATAACAGCCTATACTGTGCAGAGCAATCACCATGGCAAAGACAATATCACTGTGTACATTGTCTCACTGAGTAGAAGCACATCTATAAGGCATTTAGAATAATTTTACATGCGGACAATACTTTATTAGTATTAGTACTAAATTTTACAAGTGACAGACACGCATGACCGCAAAACTAAATGAAAGACAAGGTCAATAAGGTCGCCTTTCAGTCAATTCAGAAGAACTTTAAGCAGATTTAACAAGATAAATTGTATATTAATGCCTCAGGAAAAATGAACTTGCAAGTATTACAAGTGCAACAAGTCAACATTTGAACATGGAAACTAATTACTTTAAAACGTCACGCTTTAGAATTATACATACCGATGGTACATTACACCTCTTACAGTACACAAATCTTTCAAATTTCTATATGACTTCTAAAATCTAACACTGACTTGTGTCTGCGGTTTAAATCTCTCCGAACACCAGAGAACAAAGTGAAAGAAACAGTTTGTCGGCGGGGTCTACTTTAATCTCAGACGTCAATCGAGCAACTTTCAGTCTCAGGCTACGTTTACTTTATATTAGGAAGGTGGTTTCACACACTTTTAGATTAAAAGGTTTTACGGAACGTTTTAGCATGGGTGAAACCCTCTGCTAGTCTTCATATAAAATACTGGGAGATTAATTGTAGAAACTTTAGAACAATAAGTTTAAACTGCGGTGATTCCCTTGCATATACTGTCCGCTTTTACCCAAGTATTACTTTCTGTAGTATAAGATAAAGATTGCCTTCTTAACAATTGGGTAAAAGATTAAAATGAAACTTTTAAAACTAGTTTCGAAGCTGATCATTTGTTATAAGAAGGTATTCTAGCTAAGTATACTAATCTGGTTTAGAAAATGCAAAAACTAGGCACGCTATTAGGATGAAAACGGAAAGGACACCGACTAACCTGTTGCATCTAAGCAAGTGCATGTCCGAACTGCAGCAGCTCCGGACACCACACAAAACGCACGGCGGGGATTGTTCCAAAGGCATTGTTCAAAAAACCTTCCAGCAACAACCATTACATAAAAACCATATAGCGGAATAAACAACACTTACTTAATAGTGGAGTTTTTTCCCTCCAGCTGATCCTAGGAAATGAACAGGGCAGCAATTTGAGCGTGAGAAGTTTCTCTCAGCATGGCGGCTGCAATGCTGGTGCGGCTGCTGTGGAAAAGCTGGCATATGAACGCGCAGAAAAGGAGGGATGGGACGGGATGGGACGGGACGGAACGAGACCAGACGGGACGGGACGCAGAGGAAAGGTATCTGCAATCCCCCACGGCCAAGCGAGCCCTGTTTATTAGTGTTTCACCGCGATACATTGTAGACTCTCACGCACTTCAAATGCTTCAAAAGGCTGCATTTCCGATCGATTGTGCCTTACATACCAACATTTGGCTTTCTTTGAAGTAGCAAAATAAACACCAAATCAACTGACAAAAATGAATGGGAATTCTAAAGAAAGACAACATTTTTAAATGTTATAAGTGTTACAAGGCATTCATCATTGGTCAACATTAATCATTTTTTGATATTCTACACCCATGTAAAGCGCCCTGGGACAACCCTGTTGTGAAGGGCGCTATATAAAAATAAACTGAATTGAATTGAATATTAGCAATTTAAAAATTTACTTGACAGTGGTGTGCAATAAGTATCTCACAAATCCTGCCCATAATGCTTAAATTAACTGATAGAATTAATTTGGTCTCAGTAAAAAATATTTTTTTTCCCATTTATACATTTGAGAAATAAATGTACAATTTAAAATGACTTGTTTTACAATGTCTTCAGTTTACTTCTAAAATCCTGAAGTTGGTATGGTTATTAGATACTGTTATTTAAGCAATGTACAGAGATTATTTCCTGAAACTGTATTAAACTACAAACAGCAACTAACAGAAGCAGTGAGTGGCAATTTTGGTAAATGGTAACTCTCATTACCAGCTTTTTCTATTTTATCAAAAGAAAAATAGTCCAGTTGAAAACCCTGAACAGCGGAACATTTCATTGGCTGCAAAGAAATTAATAAAAAATCTGAACATATAACATGACAATAAGATATCCTGAAATGTGTTGACATCTTGTTGCTGATTACTGAAACCTTGATTGGATACAGTAAGTGCCTATGGATGGATTGTCAGCAATTCCAACCAGTGTCCCCACATTTTATAATCTTGTTCTGTAAATCCTACAATGAGGTTTCAGAGAGAACCTTGTAAACAGTCCCAAAGTATGTTGGTCAGCAGTCTGAAAGCTAATTGTTGTGTGATTATGATGTAAGCTTGTGCAATATCATTCTAGGCAAGTGCATAAGCCAGGGGTGTCGATTCTTATCCGCAAATGGCTGGTGTATATGCAGGTTTTCAGGATAACCTTTTACGTCAGACGTTCAAACCCAGGTGTGAGGACTCTTCAGCCAATCAGTCCTCTAATTAGTAATCTAATTAGGGGGTTGCAGCAAAAACCTGCATACACAACGGCCCTTTGCAAATAAGATTGGCCACCCCTGGCATATGCAATGTTACACGGAGTTAAATTCAGCTCATTCCATGCCATGTGCGGAGGGGGGATTGCGGGGGTAGAGACTATTTCAAGTGGGTTATCGCACACGACTACATCTTTAAAATGCGGTGACTATGACTGCCCCGGAGCCTCCAGTCATGGGTACTGGAAGAGGACATTCAATAAACACTAACCATGAACCATTACATCCTTCATGTACCTTGTGTGCTCAACTTAAAGCACAAACTGTTAACTACTACAGTTTGGTTCTTGGGTGAGGGTACTTTCTTACTCTCCACAAATGCTTCTCAAGAACATTAAATAGTAAGCTTTGCCTCCCTTTCACAAGCCTGAAGTATTCACATTATTGAAAACAAAGTATGTTTCACATATGGAGGTAGATCAGACCCACAATGGGAATAAAATGTCAACACAAACATTTCTTTATATGTCAGCAATGTCAACATAGGTAATATGCTACATGGTGAAACAGTAACACAGCAAAACATATGGCGAGAACATGTGTTGTGTAGCATTTTGTCAACGTTACATAAGTACAACTGGACCGGGACCCTGAGTTTGATTGGTAAAACTTTTGGATGTGAAGCCTGGGCCCCACCCTTCCTCAGACATTTTGTAAGTTGCTGAGGAAGCCAGTTTAACCAAAGGTATAAGCAAAGGAAATGTCCAATCATGTCCCCTCAGCTTTCTCTTTATCTTTTATACTTTATCACTGTGTTTTTCCCTGAAAGAAGCTATTTCACCCAAATCTTTAAGGTTTATTATAATTTATTTTCATTTTTTTTCAAATGTTTAGGCTATTTCAGCACTAGAAATATTTCCTGCTTGCCATTTTTTCCGAAATGAAAGGTTTCACAAATGCACATTACAATCCAGGCAGTAGTAATGATAATGCTGGAAAGGCATAAATCATTCAAGTTATTTTTAATCACTTGTGTAATGCTGTTTTGATACATATTAAATAAATAGCATCTATCCATCTTTCAACTTCTTATCTAATGTAGTGTCATGGTGAGTCAGTAGCCTAACCCAGGAAACGCAGGGCACAAGACAATGGAACACCCCCGAAGGGGTGTGAGATGAAAAAAGGCACGGAGAAAGAGGGGGGAGAAATATACACTGTTATTTTTTAACAGTATCTAGTCTTTAGCTAGAACGTCATTCTGTCTGCCAGCAGGTAAGATACTAATACTGCTTCCTTTGAAGTACTAAGTGAACAACGTTTTCAGCCTGTAACAAAAGTTACAGTCAAGTGTCAGATGTCACTGTGATGATCTGCAGACAGCTGGTATGTCTGGAGCAGGAATGTGTGCTCTGGAGTCAAAGACAGGAGCAAAAACAATGGCTGTGTGAAGAATGTCCTGGCCTATTGCACACATACTCGAAAACCCAGGGATTTACCATCCTTATATTGCTGCAAATTTACGCTGATTGATAGTAATTTAAAATGTATATGATGCAACCCTGTACCTATGTACATTATATTTTTTATTATTTATTACTACTCGATTCATTTTTTAAAAAATTAATCATGTTATTTTTGATCAAC
>JAODKN010000114.1:17541988-17552571 GCA_026774425.1 Petrocephalus zakoni
AATATGAAAAAAATAAACCGTTTAAACCACATGGGCCAAAAAATTTATCGCAGGAATTTAAAATTTTAAACACCTCAAAAAAAACCTCCACCCCCCCCCCCCCCCAAACACTTTCTTCCCAATCAATTTTTAATCCCTGTCCCTGTTGCTTTGTGTCTTTTTTTTTAACAAGCTTTAATCCTTTAAGTTACTAAAGGATTAAACTTTAAGTCAATAACATAGATATATGACCTGTAAACACCTGTTTTAAGAGTTTGTATTGCTTTTATGAGTCTTAATTGGGTGTGTGTATGTTTGTGGAGTTTCTGTGTTCTGTCATCTCGTGTGGATTGCCTCTTGGTAGTCCAGTTTTCTCTCACCGTTTGAAGCCATACAGTTAGGCATGGAATCACTGTATGTATGTGTGGCATGTTTGCATGTATGATAACATGTAATGGACCAGCTTCCCATCCAGGGTGTCCCCCTGCCTGGTGACCTGTGCTGCCTGTGATTGGCTCCGGCCTTCACTCTACCATCCCTACTAGGATGGTTAGAAGTGTTCAGAAGATGAATGATCGATGGGCGATGAAGTTTCTAATAAGCGTTGAAGAAATTAAGTGATTCTGCTCTTGTTTCGTAGGATTTCTAATGTTCCCCATGGACCTTCAGCAAAGTTTTTGGTTCAGAATGGTGAGTTTTATTCAGCTGTGATTCAGTTCATTTGTGATTTATGAGGAAAATGGTTTAATAATTTGGTCACCAAACCTTTTCTACAACAGTCATTTGAGTGAATGTTATATTTTGAGAAATTTCTGTGTGAAGATATTATTGTTTTGCTTTTTAAGTTCATACACTGGCTGAACTCAAGATGACAGGAAACTGTCTGAAAGGCTCAAGACCGCTGCTTTCATTTGACCCTGTAAGTCACACGTCTAATTCCTGTCCTTGTGGTAGGTTTCTAGTCCTGCTAAGAATAGGGGTTGTATGAAATGTATACATGTTGAATTGAAACAAAATAGAATAGAACAATAATAATAATAATAATAATTGCATGAATAACTCTTGCATGAATATTTACCTGATTAGCATATTGATATTTGGTAATTTTTTGTGGCAATGTGGTATTTTTCATGCGTAAAAATGCTTTTGCATTTTAGGTGATAATTTGAATTACTTTTTTGCAGAGATTTGACAAGGAGCCGCAGTATGCATTACTGAAAGAGCTCTTCATCCAGGTCTGAGTTGTTTGGGCACTACCCTTGTTTATACCAGATTTGCATTGGCAATTTAACCCAAGGCCCTCTGCATGTGCTCGGTTTTAGTTCATGCCAGAATCTTGTCCCTGTAAAGAGCTAACTTGCTTTCTGATGAAGTGTCTTCCTCCCACCATGCTCTGAAAGAGTATTAGTGAGCTGGAGAACCAGTGAAGAGTTTAAACTGCACTGTATCTGTGAATTACCAGGTGTTTAAATGGGTACTTAAACTTAAATAGCAGTAGTTTAAATTCCTGAGTACCATACGTGTGGCTATATGTATCCTAAACTGTTTGTAGAGTAAAAGGCTTGTTGTATTAAGTTGTGTTTTTGTTCGTTATAGATCTTTTCCACGCCTCAGTATCACCCTAAGAGCCAGCCTTTTGTGGACCACATATTCACATTCACGATAGCAGACAACAGGATATGGTTCAGAAATTATCAGGTCAGCTGTCTGTTTGAAAGTGCCGTCAATTATATGGACAGAGTCTGTAAATGATGCATGTCAGTATATATTCAAGATTAGGGACAAAGCAGGTTTTGATTTTTTAAATATATATTTTAATTTCAAAACCTGTGTATACATCTTTGTTAAATGAGACTTTGGCTGTCTAATTGTTTTGGAACAACCTCACAATTTTAAACATTTGTTTAAATTAAATAGTTGGCTGGATCAGCACTAGATGCCATGGGATTAGATGCAGAAATGTCTATAAAATTAATGTATCGCAGATATTTTACTCTTGGCAATTTTTTTTAGTGCTCTTAATTATGCACACCTGTTTTCAAATGAATTATATCACCTTTTAAAAGTTAGATTAGTCATCTCACTGGGTAGACAAAATACCATATTTCCCCTTATAACAGATATTTCTAACGGGAGCCATCCTATCTATCGTCATTTGCTTGTGACCGGTACAATGTATTTAACATTTCCCACAAATCTTACTTTTCATTGATTATGGTGTTTACACACTATGGCTGTGACACTATTAACAAATAGGTATTAAATTTAATATTAAAAACTTACCAGAGCTCGAGTGATCTCAAAGCATGTGGAAGAACAATGAAATGGTAAATGGGTCCTCAGAATTTTAGCTACCCATGGCAAGTCTTTTTTTTTTATTTAATTGTAACTTTTGATACTCCTGAAAGTTATGAAACTACTTACACATAGTAATTATGCGTAACTGAGACCTGAAACATTATGAAATCATATATTGATGTGCTAACATTATCCTGTTTAGTCTTTTGGTTATCTGCATGAATAACCCAAAAACTGTGTTTTATCTGGCGGACATAGTTTGATCTATATCTCCGGAGTTAATGGTTTGTGAAAAGCAACTTTTTCTTCCACTGACTTTCATTTCATGGCTGCTTTTGTGTTCCACAGATTATCGAAGAAGATGCATCTCTGGTGGAGGTTGGGCCTCGTTTTGTCCTCAACCTCATCAAAATATTCCAGGGTAGTTTTGGTGGGCCCACACTCTATGAAAACCCTCACTTTCAGTCTCCTAATATGGTAAGATGAATAATGTGACATATCATTTTGGAGTGAATTGGTGGTTTAAACATAAGTCTGCATTCATTCCTTAAACCTGCTTTTGATGTCTGAATCGTTCAGCACCGACGCTTAATTCGACTGGCCACAGCAGCTAAGTTGCGGGAAAAGCAGATGGTAAGGGAGCTGCAGAAGGTGAAGAGGTTAGAAGAAAAGCAGCCGGTCACCAGAGATGTCACAGATGAGGTTTTTGCAACGCCTGCTGACGAGAAGCCTGTTGAAGTCGAGCTGGAGGCTCCGCCCCCCAAAGCAGTAAAGAAGAAGAAGGAGTTCAAGAGGAAAAGAATGCAGAGGCTTAAGATGCGGTGAACTGCTGGCTCCAGCTTTTGGAGGATGGATTGTCATGTGGGGAACATAGATGGGCACGAGGCCTCACGGCCATTTCTCCCGTCACTAGTACTTTCCATCATGTTTAAGCTAAATAATTTGCTTTCCTGCAGAGAACGGCAGAAAAAAACATCTCATTTGTGTTTAGCAGCTGTCATGTCCAGCAAAGGTCAGTCTTTTATACTTAAGATGACTTCCTGTAACATCTTTAACTCACAGGGAAACTTTTGTCCCTTACAAAAATCTTTTAAAATACAAAATTTAAATAGAATTTTGTTTACTCATTGATTTTTTTTTCTTTTTCTTTTTTAAACGGCACTGGGGCTATACGCATTGTACCACGCACATATACACTCGCCCCTTTGTTAGGTGCATCTGTTCAGCTGCTAATTGAAGCAAATATCTAATCAGCCATGCATATGTCACCCGCAAGTTGTATAAAACTATGCAGATGCAGGTCTGGAGCTTCAGTTAATGTTCACATCAAACATCAGAATGAGGAAGAGAGGTGATTTAAGTGGCTTTGAACGTGGTGTGGTTCAAGTACTTTGGTCGATCTATGCCACGAAGAATTAAAGCAGTTGTGAAGACAAGGGGACCAAGCCGGTACTAGCAAGGTGTGCCTAATAAATCGACCAGTGAGTTTATATCCAAATGAGACGAAGCATATACAAATTTACAAAGTACGAAAGGACAGGTCCATTGAATATTGTAACTGGGACTTAGGGGCAGGAGACATAAACTTATATGATCGATAGTGCATCATCCCTTTTGTAAGACGTGTTTATTCAGTCGTGGTCTATATACTTGGATGTCCCAGAAAGAATATTAAAAATGACATCAGTTCGTGTGTAATCGTTACTTTGAAGCTATTCCCCTTATATAAGTTTTCTTCTCAGGGTAGAGTATTAAATCACCAGCAATCATGACCTTTACGCCATCGATATTTCGGTAGCATAGGTTATTTTAACATACGCACTCCTCTGTCTTCACTTGTACAAGTGAACGACGTCATTTGTATTAAACAATCGAACAAACCCTATTCTAAAAAAAATGTAATATTTTATCTCCTCTAGTATAGATTTGGTTGCTACGGATACTGATTTGCATAGTGAATAACCAGTATAGATTTATTTAACGAATACAAACAAGCAGATATAGCACACAATTATACATATAGAAAATCAGACAAAGAAATAAGAATTTCAAGAAGTCGCATGCATAAATATATGCTGGTACACCGGCATAAGAATTTACCGAAAAATGGACTAGGCGAATGACGCGGAAAATACGTCATTGTGGCGCTTTGGCGGGCGCTCTGAGATGACGTCACATTTAAGCGCCGGTGTGCCTGGTCGCGAATTTCCGCAAGAGCGCCTGCTTTTCCGACGGTTACGGACTACGCATGTGCATATACAGTCGTCCCTCGTTTATCGCGTTTAATCCGCTCCAGACTCTAGCACGAAAAGTGAATTTCCGTGAAGTAGGATTCTTTATTTATAAATCTAATATTTTCGTAATTAGAGCATAGAAAACCCGTTTACGACATTCTTTATTATTAGAGCCCTCTAGACATGAAACAACACCCTTTAGTCAACATTGCACTCATATTACCCAATATATTGGACAAAATAACAGAAAATAATACGTATTAGACGTTACAAATATTATTTTTATTATTATTATTATTGTACATTTAATTTCACACACTGGTCTTACACAGAACTACTAACCTATGAAAATAAGAAGAAGCAGAAGGCTTAGAAGAAGCAGCACGTTTACGAGCCATCGTGGGGCTTAGATAAAAGTTCTCAGAAATCGCAAACAAAGATGCTTGCGAAGCGTATAGCGAAGTAGAAGCATGTATGAGAGACACGAACTTGTGTGAGGCTGAGCCAGTCAGTGGCCAGGATAGGAATAGGATATAATTGACCGAGCGCACGCTCGTATATACTTTAATGAGCACAGTGCTGGACTTTCTCTCCGGTAGGTCACAGGTGGTGAGAGTTGGGAGCTGTGTCTCCAAGAGCATCACCACCAACACAGGAACTCCACAAGGGTGCATACTTAGTCCATTACTGTACGCACTCTACACTCATGACTGCAAGGCCACTCACAGCTCCAACACAATTGTTAAGTTTGCGGATGACACAGTGGTGCTGGGGATCATCATCAACAACAATGAGTCGGCCTACATGACTGAGGTGGAGAACCTAGCAACGTGGTGTCATGACAACAGTCTCCAGCTGAATGTGGACAAGACCAAGGAGCTGGTGATGGACTTCAGCAAAAGGCAACAGAGGGCCTACACACCTCTCATCATCAACAGATCTCCTGTGGAGAGGGTGAAGACATTTAAATATCTGACACAATACCTGTCACTTCTATAGCGATTCTTGAAATATAAATGCCTATCTTTAAAGCATTTTTCTGTTAGAAATTATATTGACACATCACATTGAATGTGTATTTTATTTTGGTATTGTATATATATTTTGTTCATTTATTCGGTACACCCTTACAGTGGAGCTGCATGCACTTAATTGATACACGGGACTGGGTTGTAATGAAAAAAAGAGTATAAGCTTTGCGATGGTTCCAGAGATGGCAGCAATCACTGGTTTAGTTTAAGTTTTTATAAGCTTCAGTCTTTCCGAATAGGTGATGTGCGTGTACCACCAGCGGGCAGTGCCACATGGAGAAATCGCAGTGGCCTCCCTGTCCCACGGAGATGGCTCTTCAGCTCCAGCACCGAGGATGGCACAGGTGATATTTAATTGTGTATGCCAGGGGTGGGCAATCTTATCCGCAAGTGAAATGAAATGAATCGAACTGACAACAAGTCATCAAGCAAAGCGGGAGATTTTTATTAAAAACAATGCTTATAACTATCTGCCATGTCATGCTAGTGAAATTAATAAAGCATATGGAGGTTATCCAAAAGAGAGGTAAAAATCAACAAAGTTACTGTAACCTAAAACAAACTACCAACATATCGTGAAAACGCAAAGGTGGTTTTATTCTGGGATCCATTACTACAGGGGTGTCCAATCTTACCCACAAAGGTAACCTGTATGCAGGTTTCGAGATAACCCTAAAGTCAGCTGTTAAAACCCAGGTGTGAGAATTCTTCAGCCAATCAGTCCTCTAATTAGTGATCTAATTAGGGAGCTGCAACGAAAACCTGCACACCGGCCCTTTGACGAGGCTGAAGTTGGCTTCTTATTCGCAAAATCTGTTCCACCTTAAATAAGCATAAAGCCTGGATTTGAAGGCGAAATCAACTTTGGGCCAAACAGGTAACAAGTGATATCACTTGCAGACATCATAAACTGTCTGACCGAAGTTTTCCCTGGCTCAAAGTGTTTAACCCCTTAAACACCTGCCTGGAAATCATCACATAATGACAAGTAATGTGTATGTGAGCTATGTTCTCAGGTGGAATCAACATTGAGCCAGGCAGATAAGTGATATCACTTGCAGACATCATATACTGTTAATTTGAAGTGAATTTTCTGTGGCTCAAAGTGCTTAACACATTCAACTACTATCTGGAAACCATCATATAACAAGCAATATGTATGTGAGCTCTCTTCTCCGGTGGATTTGAAGCTAAAATCAACTTTGAGCCAGGCTGGTAACAAGTAAAATCACTTGCAGACATCATATTATATCTTTCTGAAGTTCGTTTTCCTCGGTTCAAAGCATTTAGTAAGTTAATACAAATCAAAATACCGAAGTTCTGAACGTAAGCCTCGGTAAATAAGCCCCCCCTAGAGGCGCAAGAGCAGAACAGCATTTAAGGTGGACCGGAAAAACGAGCTGCGAATACGGAGCCGACTTCAGCCTCGTGCAAGCGCGAAGAACCACGAGTAAAACACAAAATGGTTTTAAGTTGAGCATTTTCGTGGAAAGCCTGTTACATGTGACAACAAATTCTAAAACAGCTAGCCAAGCAATATAACGCTAAATATTCAAATATTAGGTGCACAAAAGCTTATTTATATGCTTATCACTTCAATTAACTTACTTCAGATTCTTGCTTCCGAGTAGCCGCAGACTCTTACCGTGAAGTTCCGCTGTAACGGAGTGGAGATCACGTGTTTCCTGTGGAGGTCACGTGTTTCCTGTGGCTTTCCACTCTACAGAACGCAGGAGCAACCCGCATTGCCGGGTGAACGCAGGAGGGTCATGTGTGGAGGGTACACGGTTCAGATAGCTGGTTCCTGTTCGTGTCAGTTGGAAATAAACCAGCAGTGATATCTGAAATTGTTCTGGGCTTTATACGATAACCATGTACTTTGTTCACGTGGTTCAGTACGTTTTTGTCATATAAGCACCATATCCATGTGACCGTTAACTTGCCGGTTGCAGTTTCTGTGTTCTTAACCAGCTTGCCGTTTTTTCCCTGGCGTTTAAGGGCGAATTCTTTTGTAAATACGGATTCTGCCTTATGTAATCGTCGACATGAAGTGCTATTACGAAGTGCTGGGAGTCAAAAGGGACGCTGTTGATGACGATTTGAAAAAGGCCTATCGGAAATTAGCTTTGAAATGGCACCCAGGTATTGGATCTCATTTTAATTTGGACATGCACGCTTCATCATAGTGGTACTGGATAATGTTAAGTAACATGTTTATTTTTAAGGATTTCACAGTACTTGCTTACAGTTTATAAGTTGTTTTGTTTTGTTGTTGCTGTTCTGTTTGTTAAAACATTTCTCTTAATATGATGCATCTTTTGTTAATTAGCAGTTAAATGAACAAGATTTTCCTTTAAGAATGCATGTCTGTCTTTAGAATGTGTCACATTGTAACATTCACGGATCTGTATGCTGATCGCACTTCCAGGTGATTCCTTTGGACCAGTACATGCTCAGGATACACACACGTGTCTTTGGTCTAATAAGGTCAACTGTTTAAATTGTGTGCTGCAGTTATTAATTTTGGAGAAGAGCATAACGATAGACACCCCTTTTTGTCTTTGCAGATAAAAACTTAGACAATGCAGAAGAAGCCGCAGAACAGTTCAAGCTGATACAGGCAGCCTATGATGTCCTTAGTGACCCGCAGGAACGAGCCTGGTAATTGAAAACGTCATTTTTTTTTTCTTTTTTTGAACCTCAGAATACAAAATGTAGTAAAATAGTGACAGGCATATTTCATGTGAATAGTGTTTGTACCGCCAATGAAAACTCTGCCTGTAATGTAGTTTTAGGGTGACCGGATAATCCATGTCATCCCAGACACTGAGCTACTACGATTATAGGAGACTGACCAATAGGGCTGCAACTAACGACTATTTTGATAGTCGACTAGTCATCGACTATTAAAACGATTAGTTGACTAATCGGATTATAAATTGCATAATTATAAAATGGCTCATATTTAGCTACCAGCTTTTACATTTTTGCATGAGGTTATTTAAATTACGTGGTAAATAATAAAGACAAGAAAGATACTTCTCAAAAACATTTTAATACAGTTTGCTGCTGATATTATAAATAAAACTTCCATTTTCCAAACAATGTAAAAAAAAAAAAGAGCGTTTTTTCTGTAAGCCAAGGACAGGAACATTAGCAGTAGTAATACGGTTCAAAACATTCTGTAACAAGTTACGACATAAGGCTGTTTCAATCACCGTTTATTCATACTAACGCTGCGTTCGTTTATCCCGACAGTCGCAAATTCCGAGGTGCGAGACGTCACAACTGACCGTTTCCCGTTCGAGCTACTCAACTCGGAACAAACATGGCTGCCTCCACGAACACGCTGTTATTGTCCAGATCTCGAGACAAAAGTTAATGGAAAGACACATTTATTACTTCACGTAAAAGACCGCGTGAGATTACATTCATAACTAGTAGTACATTTCATAAAATAAATATTTTGAAATATTTATAAAAAATGAAACACTTATTGACTGTAAGCTGCCATCTTGAAATTACGTCACACGGGCAACTCGGACAAAAAAATTCTGTTCGACTTCAAACTCGCAAAACGGCCGTGTTTCCGACGGTAAGTGACGTTTTCGTGACGTTTTTGTGCGAGTTGCGACTTGGAAAGCGATAAACAAATGCAGGATAAGGAATGTCAGCATTTCAACGTGGTCTCGGGTCAGGCTTGCTCTCTTCTGAGAGCAGATATTCCCCGCTGCAGAGAAGATTCGCTCTGTTGGGGTAGATGTTGCAGGAATGCACAGGAAAGATTTTGCCAGGTTTGACAGTGTGGGAAAACGGCCTTCATTTTCCCTCCACCATCTGAGGTCTTCCTTTTTGGATATTGCTGGCTCCGTGAAGAACATGTTAACTTCCTTTCTCACCATTTCGATCTTTTGGGCCTCCTGGGTTTCTTCATCTTCCTCACTAAGACTGTCTGTGTCAGACTGAAGCAGGTTCTCCAGTGCTGTGTTTTCCCTTGGAACAGGCACCCTCTTTTGCTGCAGCTCAGAGCTGCAGCCATCATGTATTCCCGTCTCCTCATTTGTTACTTTGATAGCAAGAACTTCAACTGTGCCTTTGACCCTTGCTACATCTTCAGCTGACATAAACTTCAGCTTTCTGAATCTTGGGTCAGTGGCAGCTTCAAGAAGAAGTGGGTTCTCTCTCTCTACAGAAAGGGTGTTCAGATTCTCTCTGTTATTCCTTTTCCCGCACTAGCCAGAAAGGCTTTTCCTGAGCTTGTCTCAAAACATGTCTGCTGTATGGACCGCTGCAGCCCCTTGATCAGTTGTGGAAGACATGAAGCATATTCCTGTCCACTGAGGACAACGGCGACACACTCAAACGGCGGCAGCCCTTGTACCAGCTCCTCAAGCAACACCCGCTGATCTGGTTTTAAGTCAAAGTAGTGCTTGTCTCTTGGAGTCACCTCAGGATCTGATAGAGTTGCAGTGACTGGTCACCGCTATTCCAGGAGTCTCTCTACCGTATAATAGGTACTGTTCCATCTTGTACTGACATCCTGAATCAGCTTGTGCTCTGGGGTGTTCATTTGCTGCTGTTTTTTCTTCAGTTTTGAATTGACCTGCTCACTTCTCCTGAAGTGTTCCACTAGGTTTCTTGCAGCACCAACAGCTTTGCTGATGCTGGACTCTTTGAGGGCACTGTTAACTATAAGCTGAAGACTGTGCCCAACCAGAAGCCCAACCATGTTGTTCAAGCATTCGCATTGCTGCCACCATGTTGGACCCTTTGTCATGAACTACTGCTTTAATTTAGCTGGGCAAGATGTAGGGCTGGGCGATAAAACGATAACGATATGTATCGCAATAGACACGTGATCGATATCAATAAAAAATGTGTTGGATAGAACGTTCAATATTTTTTATTCGTCGGAAGAAAATGGAGGTTGCGAAGCTAGTTTGGTTGCATTAACCTGTTCACTTTTATGCGCCCTCTAGCGGGAGCGCCGGCGCTCCTGAAATGATAATTATTACATTTCTTATTAACTAATTAACATAGG
>JAODKN010000114.1:17557813-17571237 GCA_026774425.1 Petrocephalus zakoni
CCAAGTACACAGAGTTCGCTAAAGCGGAAGACCGCAGCAAACAACCTTAACTGAAGCTTTGCAAAAGCGAGAAAAAAAATGTCCAAAGACATTCACGGGCCATAAAAATAACAGAGGCTCTTACTCATTGCTCTCGACTTTATTGCGCTCGATGACCAGCCGTGTTAACGGCACATTTCATTTCATTTATCTGCTTTTATTTACCGTATTTATTTACCAAAATTTGCTCTGCTCACATGCTTTAAAGAAGAAGATATGCAGTAAAGTGCTGGTCCCTATGCTAAGGCTAACCCACCGTTTATGTGCATGCATATTCTCCGTTTCATTCGTAACTCTTAGCCCATTTCCTCCTCCCGGTCCTTCCTCCTCCCAGTGCTCAGCGGGGAGAACCGATTACAGCTTTAAGCGTACCGCTCCATTCGCGATTCTGCGGGCCGCCGCCGATCGCTCGCAGACCGCAGCAGTCGCGAGTCGCGATCGCTCTAACACAGTCCCTTCTCTCATAACCTGCCCTGACTGTCACTAAAGTGCACCTATGCATATATAGGTGCTTTTTTACAAAATAATAATACACATATATTGGACTTTCATTTAAACCCAAAATTAAAGAAATATCGGCATCGGTACTTGGTATCGGCAAGTCCCAAAAAAATAAATAAATTCATAGTTGTATCGGTTTGTAAAAAATGGTATTGGTGCATCCCTAAATATCAAGGAACAGGTCACTGCCATTTTAAATTCCCAGTGTAAATTTTACTTTTAAAAATTTCTACAGGCTATCTAAAAAGCAAAAAAAGAAAAAGAGACAACAGAACGTTTGGAATGTGAGTATTATCCTTGAATATGTGATGTAATTGAATGGTTATGATAAGAGCATTTCAGGTTACATTTTATGACTTGTTCTCATGGTGTTTTCTTAATCCTTTCTGTGACACAGAATCACTCAGAAGAAGAAATGGCACCATCCCACCCTCCAGAGCCTGTCCCCACACAGAGCGTCCCCGAAGACCCTGTCCAGTCACATTCCGAGAGCTCACAGCCCCCGACAGACGTGTCCCCCGAGGACGCAGTGAAGAGCACGTCTGAGCCAGGACCTGTTGACTCCAAGAGGTGGCTTCCTCGCCCACAGTCTCTCTATGCATGAGCCTTTTTCAGCAAAAGCAATGCTCCTCGCTGCTTCTCCGGCACTAAAGTTTGCCATTTTCTGCTGTTTGTCCTGCCAGCTCTGTAAAGACTAAAGGAAAGAAGGGTGGAAAGGATTCAAAAAAGAATGTCAAAATCCTGGGGGGCGTGGAGCAAGCAGCAGAGGTCTGTGATTTTTAGTGTTTAGCCCATTATCTCTGCAAGTAGCATGTTTTTTTTAATGAAATTCAAATACATGCCACTGATAAATTTCCTGATAAAATGATACTGGATGCCTAACTGGATGCTAATACTTGTCTTGGTGTTTCCCTCCAAAAGAAACTGGATCTGCATTGTGTGACCTGCCAGTTCGAATTTCCGTCAAGAAATAAACTGTTCGACCACCTGAAGACAACGGGACATGCCACTGCTCTTTTATCAGGTGGACCTGCTGGGGGAAAAGCAAAGAAGGAGAGGAGGAAGAACAGATAACCCCCGCAGTGCAGGACAGTCTGTGTCCCAATTCTGGGAATACCATGGCTTTGGCCTAATTAAGGGGGCGTATCGGTTTGGTCCAGTCGAGCACCTGAATGGATTTTGACTGGTTTTGGAAATTTCGTTCAGACTTTGTATGAGCTGTTTTATCATGATACTGTAAAAAGCCTTTCATTGAATTTATTCAATATGTCCCGCTTGTTTAATTATCAGATGGCGGTGTAATGTAATCCTGGTTTAATGCTGAACAGTTTGGATTTGAGGACAATGCTTTAGAAACACTCAACTTAATCTGTAGCCAGATATTGTTCTGGTGATATGATGGTATAAGCACTTGTTGCTTTCAGCCTAAACTGCATGACATCTGATGCAGGCACTCACCGGCTCAGTTGTAGTAAATATATATATTATAATATAAAAAACAGTTACTAAGTCATTGATCAAAATTGGTTAAATTATTTGAAAGCATGTACTTTTCTACACGACCAAAGTGTTCAACAATAAATCAAAATCCTAAAAATATGGGAAAGTATTCTTTTAATGAAACCTTGTTTTCTTTATGGAAGATTATAAGCAGATAAATTCATTCTGCAAATGGCAATTCAATATTCAATCTCAGCATGCAATTGTCAATTCAATATTCAATCTCAGCATGCAATTTGAAGATACATTTTGCAACTGGCAATTCAATGTGCAAAGTTTTTTGCCTCTTTATTCAAATGGCAATGCAATAGCGCCCCCGGCAATTACACTGCATGTCGCTACGCTTTTTTTGCACCAAAATTCAAACTGTCAGACCTCTCATCAAGGCGGGGCTTCATTAACGACGTCACTTCCTTGTTTACGGCCTCGCCAGAATCCATTTGACTGAGTGATTTGTTCATTTAGAGTAATGGCGCCAAAAGAGCTTGTTACAGCTATTTCTGCTTTATTAGAGGACATGGAAAACAATCAGCTATCTATGAAAGCCCATTTCCGCCAATGTGAAGGAAAAAAATAAGATCCTGTAGCTCATTACAATGAGATGCGGTCTCGAAATGACTTAGCGCATCTCGAAATAACGACTTAGTATCTCAAAATAAGGAGCTACTATCTCAAAATAATGACTTTGTATCACCGCGGTGAGGCAAAGAGGCAAAAAACCCATGGCAATACGACATGCAATTGAGTGCCTTGTTATTCTATTTTTTATTCAAAATATTTTGAAATGAATTAAGGATTGCACCAGCACTTTGCACACTGACCTGCAAATTGCAAAATGTATTTTCAAATTACATGCTCAGATTGAATAGACAATTGCATGCTGAGATTCAATATTGAATTGCCAATTGCAGAATGAATTGCCATTTGAATTTATGTGCTTATAATCTTCCATATTTCTTTGCTGTATTTAGATATGAATTCCTTTCATTGTAAGTACTTGTGTGTGGAGAAAAAAAAACAGCCTGGGATAGGCTCCAGGCCCCCCCACCCCCCACCAAACCAGACCAGGATAAACAGCTAGAGAAAAGGTGAATTTAAAGTGTGAATTTACTTGTGGCCATAAGTGCATTTGCTTCTTTGGGTCCTTGACTGGTTTGGGTCCCAAACTAATTAACCTGCCACACTGGCAGGGAAGGTTGGCTTGATGATGGATTCGAGATTTAACCTTTGAGCTTTTTGATTTTGGGTAGAAACGGGAAACTCCAGAGGACACCTGGGCAAATACACATCGAGGAAGTCGTTTCAGTGGCAGCCATACACAACCAGCTACTGCGCAAACCCCAGTTCAGTGACAGAATTTTTATTTGATCTTCCTACGGAAATAAAATCGGCAGACTGCAAATTTTTCATATATTTTTCAAATATTTCATGGTTATTAATTTAAGCTAGTCTGTTTTGATACACTACACATTTTACACAACTACATTAGCTGTAACAACTGACAACTATGTAACATAATTCAATGTATGTTTTGTATGGCCTGTCACCATTCAGGATTTTTGGTAAACATGACATTTATTGTTGTAAATTATTTTAAAGTTTTAAAAAATGATCATTAATGTTATCTAATTAGCAAGACACTGGTTTATGTAAACCATTATCTCTGAAGCTCTGTATACAATTAAGGTAAAAGTGTTATTTTTACCTAATGCCGTTTCTTTAAGATAATTCTTCTCTCAGCTACTTGAAGTACTGCTGTGTATGGGAAATAGTCAAGGACTGGTCATTGTTATGTGAGCTCAGCATATTTATGTATGACATGGCTGAAGACAGCTAAGAAGTAGTCTGCATCCTCCTTGGTGATACACATTGGTGGCTTGATTCGGAAAACCTGTGAGTACGAAAGGACAATGAGATACACCAACAATAACAGAGCATTGCTCAGGTTCAGATTGGGCAGGCCGTTCCATCTAATCACATCCCTTCAGGTTACACTGTCATTACCCACATGAGCATTAATGCCACATGTCTCTAGTAGGGGCGCCTTCCAGCACCCCTTCCAAGGTCTTTAAGAAGGCTGGATAATCTGAGCTGGTGTTTGCCGCATAAACACAAACAACAGTCAGAGCCTGTCCCCTGACTCGAAGTCGAAGAGAGGCGACCTTCTTGTTCACCTAGACAAGATACAGGCACTGAACCGGGGTCTATAAGCAGACCCACAGCTGGCCGGCACCTCTCACCCAGGTTAACTCCAAAGTGCAATAGAGTCTAGCCCCTCTCCAGGAGCAGCTGACCCCCGCATCATAGCTCCTAGACCCCTCGATAAGGTGTCGATACATGGAGGGGACAATGAGTACAAAACTCAATATATAGCTCAACTATAATTCAGTACTGTGTCACCAGGATTTTCCTTGTAATTTATGTAATTATTTATGACGGCATGAAACTCTTTAATTACTCTTTGGCAAACAGTGTCAATAGCATACAGGGTAACAGAGTATAGCTACAGTCATTATCAAAATATGGAGTGAGGACTAAAGAGCACCAATTATTAGCAAATAGTAATTATATCATCTTTTCATTTCATTTACAGATGGTAAAGTGGCTGCACCTTGGCTGTATGCACTCTAACATTAAGAGTATTAGGTGCAACAGCTAATAACTCCTTCTAAATTACAGTACAGTCACATCTATGCAATCTGAGGCACTGCTCCAGCAGCTCTAGGCATATATGCCTACCTGCCCAAAAGTTCCACCTCTGCCAATGAGTACTCCCAAGTCCTTTATGTCCTCAAAGATCTGGCTCACGGTCTCTGCAGGCAGGGGCCTGCGGCTTTCCTGCAGGGGCATGAGGCAGACATGTTTAGGCATCCCTATGACTCAGTAACGAGGAAGATGTCGGCTGCAGACATGCCCCAACGCATGCAGTCAATGGCATGAGAAACTCTGTGCCTGAAGGAGAATATGTACGTGAGGCCTGCCTTTCTTAGAATAATTGACATTTTCCAGAAAATTACTATAAATTATTATATAATTAAGATGTATTTAATAACACAAAAGTAGAGATACAACTTTTTTCACGTTTCCTTCAAATTCAAACGTTATTCCACTTGGATAGCGATTTAGAAACGTTCTCTGTGAATCAAGTTCATACTTGATACTATATTTGCTTAATAGCATTATTACTATATAAAAGTTCATTTTTGGGGGCTGTGCTGCCTTACCCTGTCCTTGACCATTTCCACTCCAATCAGTAGTCCCTTCCCACGGACATCGCCGATTATCTCATACTTATCCTGCAGTTTGGCCAGCTCTGTCAACAAATACGTCCCAACGGTGGCACTGATTTGCTGTGTACCATCTTCTTTAATAGTCTAATGAGAACAATGTCACCAGAAGATATTTTAAACTCCTCTATCTCAAAAATTGTGAGAAAATGTGCAAATAATCTCTGGCAAGCAAGGCAGCATTTAATGCGTTTAGCCTTTCCCAGAAACGCCTGGAAGAAGGTCTATTTCTGAGATATATCTTTTCCAGAGAACTTACATCCAGGACGGAAGACGCAACAGCGCAGGCCAGGGCACTGCCCCCAAAGGTGTTGAAGTGCAATCCCATGGCGAAAGACTCGGCGATCTCTGAAATATATGTGCAAAAATACCATAGCTGTAACACAGAGAAGTCACCTCAAGGTGGTGTCAGAAAGTCACATGAAGCAAGTGAGACGATCCCCAGCGTGTTTTGAATCATCAAGCTATACTGTACTATAGTGAAAAACATCTCAATATTCTTCATAAATGCATGGATCACGAGCCTCACAAAAAACGTAAAACATTTATGGGTAATAACGTAAAATATAAATTAATCTGATGGATCCTTGCACTGTTTACAAATAACATGGATACACATTGAAGGATCAGGATAACAAAACTCTGTTTTAGACTTACGGGGCTCTGTGTGTGTGCATTTGTGTGTGTGTGTGTGTCTGCACGTGAGTGTTTTGTAATCATTATAATGTGGGGACCAGATTTCCCCACAATGTGATATATAAACCAGCTACTTTTTACCTTGTGTGGACATTTTTTGGTGAATTTTATTAAAATCTGTGAATGAGATAAAAAAACTAAGAATGCCAAGATTATTGTTGATTATTTTATTTGGTTACTTTTGGTTAAGATTAGTGCTGAGTAGGGGGCTGGGTTAAAGTTGGCATAGTTGGGATTAGGGTTATGTCCATAGAAATGAACAGAAAGTCCTCATAAAGATTTGGATATGTGGACTGTGCGTGTGTGTGTGTGCGCACGCATGTGTGTGTGTATGAGCCTGCAATGCAGAATCCAGGCGGCTTGTGTTCTGCTTGAACTGCTCTATCCCCTTTTGTCCCTCTAGCAAAAGTACTGAGTCACTACTTGAGGAAGGAAAACAAATAGTAACCCGGGGGTAAGCAAACTATGCGCCTGGGAAAGCATAGTACCTACTATTCTAATACTACTAATATTACTACTTCTGGTACTAACTACTAAATAACTGTCCAGTTTCTAGAAAAGGCATCATTTACAGGTCTTGGCAAATGCTAGATAAACATAGAAATGTTTATTAAAGTCTAAGTCATCGTATGTATTGTTAATCATTTGGAGTACATGGAAACATCATTTAGAACACTCTGCTAATTTACCTTTTGTGGTGACAACAGCACCCATGGGGTAACCATTAGCAATCCCTTTTGCCATGGTGACTATGTCTGGAATAACACCATGACCTTGAAATCCCCAGAAATCACTTCCTGTACGTCCAAATCCAGTTTGAACCTAAAGTGCACAATTCATAAAAAAAACAGTTTGCCACTAATTGGTCTTTTCTAATATAATCTGATTATAATTGTTATAATTTTGGATACTTTCTAAACTTTTCTTTTTATGTACATTTCAAGAAACTATTTTCTAACAATTTCATTCCTTGATTCCATATATCTGTTGACAAAAGTACACAAACGGTTAGTAATACATTATGTGTGGCTCTTCAGACTAGGTCACTAGGACACTGTGTTAGTAATTAGAAGCTGATTGGTTCAAATCCCACAAAGTGATTTTACTGCTGGGCCAAGGCCCTTAACCCACAATTGCTCCAAGGATTTTTGACTCTGCTTTCTCAATTATACATCGCCTTCAATAAAAAACATCTGCTAGATAAATAAATAAGGTCTGTTGAGGAATTGATTACGTCACCATATCTAACCTCATCTGCGATGCAGAGTCCACCACTCTCCCTAATTAGACAGTAGGCCTCTTTCAGGTAGTTCTTTGGGTATTGTACGGCACCACCTACACCCTGTAATGACATTAATACCATTAATTCAAGCTTTTATTTCAGTGATAATGAGTAAAGCATCAACATGATTATGTAATATTTCACAGAATTTTATTTAGTGAAATTTGCGTTAGACTCTAGAGCTCAGTGGATGCTTAAGTGGACAGATGAGCACTAAAAAAAGCACATGTCTCTGCTTCTGTCTGACATTATTCTTGCATGCATCACGTACCTGTATAGGTTCTGCAAAGAATGCAGCAATGCGACGTGGGACGCTGGAGGACAGTACTTCTTTCAGCTGTTCAATATACATATCGTTGGCCTGGCAACAGTCTGTTTAGAATTAAAAGGGTTTAACTAAACTTCCTCTCCAGGCTAAACATTGAGAGTATTTTTTCATTGCACACCAGCATTCTACTGTTCAGGTTAGATATCTGGCAAAGTTCCAAATGCTAACATTTATTGCTTTTGTGTGATATTGAGTCAGCTGAATGGCTTAAAGATTTTAAAAAACAAAGTAAATATTTGACATGACAAACTACTTGAACCTTGGACATTTTGATGGCTTTACTGAACACTTCTAGACTGTATTTGCCTATTTATGGACACTGAAAACACTGCTCTGAAAGAGAGAAAAAAAAACAAGAAACACAAAAACAGTTAAAAACTGAGCATTCAGAGAAGCCTCTCATCGCATCACAGTTGTACTGATCCGTTATTCCTGTCCTGGTCACCTTCCGGTTCGCTTTAATGAGTCTGGCCATTTTCCTCTGACCTCTTTCATTTACAAATTGTTTTCACCCACAGAATTGCCAGTGACTGGATGTTTCTTTGTTCATTACATCATGGTCTGCGGAAACCCCTGGAACGCACCTGCTTGTAAGATGCTAGAACCATCACGTATGACACCGTCTTCAAAACTGTGAGTCAATCAGGCATGTTAACCATTCTAATGCTTAGCCAAACAGTAACTGAACCTCATGACCCTGACTGTGTGCGGTTTGTGTTCAACCTCATCAACCTCAATCAGGTGTAATAAGGAGAGTAGTGATCACCATAAGCTACAGCTAACAGAGTTTTAATTCAAAAGTGTATTCTAAAAGAATACAATTGACATTCCCTGTTCACCTGGAGCACAGTTACAGTCTCGGACAGTTTGGACGGGGGAATCTCTGCATGCCTTTCCTCCCCACGGTCCCTTGAACACATCTGGACACATAGTCTGCAGAGAAAGAGCACCAAATTACAATTGGGAGTATACTCTGAAACTCAGCATCAGTATACTGAATGGTAATGGAGAGCAATTAAAACAATCCATATATGGCAGGTAACGTGTCCAGTATGCTATCTGTAAGCGTTATGGTTTATGATGGCGTTTGGAGATCAACGATGTATCATAATGTATCACACAGCACTGAAGAAATGGCACGTAAGGACACTTTATTAATACAATTGTCAAACTTTAAAATACTTCTATTGCTAGCTAAGTGGAGTATATAAAAATTAATGTATAATTGCAATAATACTAATACAATAGGAATCCTTAATTGGACCCCTAATTATTACCAGATGGCATAATAAATCTGAATTAGTTATCTTAATGCCACCCCGTGGTCAGCGGGGTAGCTAAAAATTCTGATCCCCCTGACAGAATGTCACCTTGGGTTCCCCTCGTAGACTTTGCCAAGTACTTAGTGGTAGATTTTTGGGGGCCCTACTAAGTGCTGGAGCCCCTGGACCTGCCAGGTTGTTCGTAACCCTCCGATGCCCCTGTATAAGGTACTTACATTATGGCAGCCGAATCCGTTGGCGATGGGGAACTTGTAGGCTGAATATGAGGTCAAGCCCATTGTCTGAGGACTGCCACCATGATATGCACCTCTGACCAAATAATTGGTGAATGGAATCAACAATTGGTAAATGCAATGAGTAAGTCAAGGAGTCACTAAACCATGGGTGTACAATTCTGTCATTTCAAGGAATTCCCAATATAGCTGCTTTGCTACAGAAATAACCAATACAGCTATATGTCATTGCTGCAACCTTGACCAAGTGGTTGAGAAACGCAGTGATTACACAGCATAAACAGCACAATAATAAAGAATCTGTGATTCACCTGAAGGTTATGATGTCATAGTTTCCTGTGTGCAGTCTTGCCATCAGCATGGCCAGGTCATTGGCCTCAGAGCCACTGTTAGTGAAATAAATGACCTATGGAAAAGAGAAATGTTTTACCGCCTTCTCTGTGTGGTCAAACGTACCAACTGTGTAGAACATTCACAAGACCAAATAGTGAGAAGCATTATAGTTTTCGTTTGCTTACAAGGCCAGTTCAAGTCCAGCCTCGGCATGTCTGTGGGCCCTTGAACAAGGCCCTTGGCCCCCAGCCCCCCGAGTTTCTGCCCTTCAAGGCCGAGCTTACTCACATGGAGAGCCAGATTGGGGGAAGTGAAATCATTATTATTATCATTATTATTATTGCTATTATCATTATTATTATCATCATCATCATCATTATTATTATTTCTATTATTATTATTATTATTATTGTTGTTGTTGTTATGAAAGCAGGGAGACTAGTGATCATTGGATTTTCTTGAGATGGCCTGATAAAGTCTTCACATCTCCAGTCGCGATACTGTAACATGTTAAAAACATTAGCATAGGTAATACATAAGTAACAAAGAGAGTCTTTGTAAATACAGGAAATCGCCAACGTCTAATGACTGCAAATGTGACTAAATAACACAGGGGGGGCAACACGGGACACGAATAGCCACAGACGCTTCCATACCTTGAGAGGATCGGGAAGACAGGCCGCCAGCTTCTCCACGTACTCATGGAGTGGAGGATACATGTAGATGTTGGTTGTGTGCCAAAGGCTCCGCAGCTGCATCTCGGCAGCTTCTCTCACTTTTCTAGGCCGACACACAATTTCAAATACAGTTAATATCTTAATCAAAACAACCAAATCATTTCTAAACACGTGCCTTTTGCAGCTGATTGCAGATTACAATTCAAAACGTTCTGTTCCCTAGATCTATTACTCTATTACTCTATTAATATAGTCTCTGTAGCTCAGTAATACTGTCCGTCCATTATAACAAATCCAATATAACAATTAGACGTTAGCGTGGAATACACTTACACCAGCACTTGCAGAGGTGCACGTGAGGTATTGTGGTGTAATTAGAAGCTATTGGAAATCAGTTCAAACGAATCCAATGTAACAATATTGATATTTCGATTTTAATATGTTAATGCACTGAATATATCATTAATTTCACATAGACAACTGTGGATAACAATGTCTGATAAGTGAAAAAAACATAGAATAGAACAGAACATACCTTCTCAATATGTTTCTATAGCAGATTATTAAACATATAGCAACTGGTAAAATTAATTATGCCAAGGATCAGAGCCGTCATGTGAAGAAGCACCAAACCTGTGGGACAACTTCCATGTAATATGTGATTCACAAGATATTGTGCAATAAATAAGTGTAATTCTTTTCCCACATAACACAAACACCCATAAGTGATTTTAGTTTAATGAATTGTAGGCTGTTGCCTACAAGAGACGGTGATTATTATTGCAGTGTGTTCATCCACCAATACCCAGGCCAATTTTATAGAATACTGTGTAAGCAGGGAGATTTTGGGCCCCATAAAAGCAAGTCATATTGGGCCCCCCAACCTTGACCAATCCAATTATGTTTCTAATTTTTAAGGGGCCGTGTCACTCAGGGGCCCTTGGAATCATCCTAACCCCCCGTTATGATGCCCATGCTTACGGGTGACAGTGTCCAACACTGACTGTGGCAACTCCTCCAAAAAAATCTAGATACCGACGTCCATCTGTGTCCCACAGCCACTGCATATAGCCCTGGTGTACGAGGACGGGCCTCTTGTAGTACGTGGCCTTCTTGTACATGGGGTTATAGTTCTGCTTCCGAATTTGCAGCATTCTGTCTTTTGGCATTCCCTACACAAACATTAAATGCAGGGTTAGACGTTGGCTTCTTGGGATCTGTTGATGAAACAAGTTGTCTCAAAAGATGTGGCAACTGACCTTATACTGCGCTGCCTTAAAGTCGCAGGGGGGCATCGCCGGGAGATCATGAGGTGGGTGTTTTACTGTGGACTTTTGGCAAAGTGCACCTGCCCAGAAATATCCCAGTGTGTTAATGTTATATTAATCCACTAACTTGCCATTAACCTTTACACACAAGGGCATATATTCGGGTATGGATGGCGGGGCACTGCCCTAACAATCAGGGTTAGCCCATCCTCTAGGCAACATAGGCGATTGCCTAGGGCATCATTTGATTAGGGGGTGATCGAGTGAAAAAAATCGGAATACCTCTGGTTGCATTCCATGACAGTAGTTATTTTCGCTAGTTTAAATATTTCAGTATTTTTCTTGCAAAACAGACATGAGCTAGCTAGTTAGCAGCCAGACACCCGTTGTTACGGAAATGTTTTTAATGTAAATTGACATCATTTGTTTTCTGCTCTGGGGGTTACGGCTGGGGCCACCAGATTACCCTGCTTTAGTCCTGCTACCAATACTGCAGGAATCCTATGTGTATTTAGGGGGTTTGGGGCTGATTTGGTCCATACCAATGTTGAAACCAGACCTGTGCCTATGTTTATACAACACTTGGCATCTCAAGGCAACCGGTGGCTGCCTAGTGTATCTTTACATCTAGCAATCATTATTACAACTTTCATACCCACACTGCATATTGACAAGCAAAAGTATTATAACTATTATAACTAATAAGAGAATCTTTTATTGATCACTCTGGACCACCTTTAACTTTCATGCAAATTTCAGCTAAAAGTTTAATGGTCTTATTCCTACACAAACTTAGACAACTACTAAACTATATTAAAGGATAAGTATATTAAAATGTAGGTTTGTCAGTATGTAATGTACTCTGGCTATTTCTGATACATAAGTATCTAATTACAGTAGTTGGAATCAAGTGCTTACTTAATTAATGAATTAATAGGATTAAATACACATACACGGTTTAAAAACCACAGTAAACAAGGCACAATGTGCATATCTGATTGCTGTTACACTTAACAGGGTGTTTTCATAGATAAAGAAGTAACATAGTTTCCGTCCTATTTTGGCATAATTTGCATTTTTATATAGTTAGTATTAGAAAACAATCGTTTCATTTTCATGCACTGTAGTACCGAAAAACATACAAAACACAAGTAACGCAGCTAATACAATTTTCCAGGGACACCGAGGAGTCGCGCCATGGATGTTTGTCCGTGTGCAGACAGGCTGACGATCCTGTGTCCCACTTGGTTCTGTTTAAAAGTAGTTTTTAAAAACTGATGTGAATTTCATCGCTACCCGCTCCTTTAGTACTTACCACACGTAAGCCGGTGAAATTTAGTGGAGCAATCGAAGGCCCCATAAGGGTACCTTTTCCCACCAAAATACCGAACAATATTTTTTGAGAAGCGCCTATACATTTCCGTTAATTTCCCAGTATATAACTTTATTAACGCAACGACGTGCGTCGCAATTAACTTTGTTACTTTCTTTTGAGGGTGGGGTACGCTTCTGACCAATAGGAAACAGGCTGCCATGGTATCAGCCTAGCAGAAGTAACTTCTAATAAATAGACGTGATGTCTCTTCCTGTGGACAGGTTGACACATGTTCAAAGTCTAAGCACCGGATAGTGCGGTCTAGCATGCAAACGGCTCAGACTTATCCCCTGTAAATTTCATTTAAGCTTTCTTGTTATAGATACTCTGGCATGTTTTGAAAAGCGTAGGAAAAGTACAACATTGTCATCTATGTATTTTCAAAACTTGTCAAACATTTTCATCCTATACTTCAAATACTGGATGACACTGTACCGTTTACATCGATATACGTTTATGCGTTAAAACTGGGGCTTTACTGTAGGTTTTTAAAGGAAGCTAACAGGTTAGGACATTTCAAAGAATGCGGGGGTGCAGTATGGAGGTAGAATCCTGCCAAAACGTCACAAATACACGGACACGTTCCACAAATGCCCGATGATCTGCAAACAAATCGGATGTA
>JAODKN010000114.1:17572045-17583164 GCA_026774425.1 Petrocephalus zakoni
TTGCAGGTAACACTTGATTTCTTATGTGTACATGGTTATTCCATGATCTTTGACGATACACGTGCAGTCAATGTATTACCAGTATTAAAATAGATAAGCTAAAATTTGTAAGATTGAAAGTTTTATCACAACCTGCCAAGTGCGACCTCCAATAAAATGTTAGGATTTTTTCTTAGACGCAGGGGATCCTTGGAAAAAAAGGTAAAGAGCCGCCACTTCAGCGTGTGCACTCCCGGATTTCGTGCTCTACCACTAGGTGGCGCATGAATACGTTCAAAGGACAAATGCATTGTACTGTGTTACATTTTCAATTACTTTAATCTTTTTTGACTTTCAAATAAGTATGGGAGGCACTGAGAATAAAGCCAAAGACAGGCTGAAGTTATATTTTTAAATGCTTACAAATAAGTAACTGTTTAGATCAGTTCAGATGCACCAAAACATCTACCTTCAACTATCCAGCTTTCTATGGATTATTTTCCATTGCTTGTGTAGCTTCCATCTTGGCGCACTCATTGAACCTGTAATCCATCTCCTTCTCATTCAGGAGATCAGTGCTGCAATTTGAGAAGATGAATCCAGTGAATCCAGAAAGGCAGCCAACCACACCAGTGACAGAAATAGAGACAAATCCATATCAGCCCCTAATACTGTTATAATATGCATTTATTTTACCAACAAATACATTTAAGAACCCTTTTTAAAAATTAATTTAAACGTTTGGTTGCAATTTACTTAAGGGTGCTCTATGACCGCTACATGGCGCCAACATAAGCCCTTCATGACATAACTTGTTATAAGAATTTATAAAGGTTTATTCCATCTTTTGTGGCTGTCATAAATGCTGACATAGGGAACTTGACACAGGAGTTTCCTATGTCAGCATTTATGACAGCCACAAATATTGGAAGAAACCTTCATAAATTGTTTCATGTAGCTGTCATACAGCACCCTTAAGTAAAGTATTTCCGAATGTTTTTTCCAACTTCAGAACAAATACATCAATAACTAATTATTCACAGTGTAGCCTAATACTACTTGTAACATATAGGCAGTTATGAGTTAGGGTTAAGTTACAGTCAGGGTCATTGTAAGTTGTTTTCCTTACCTTGATTGGTAACTTTTGGTTGTTCTGTGCAACCATTTAATAAAATTTAAGTGATTCCTTAAGATAAGGAACATGTGAACATTTTAAAGAAACTAAGGAAAAGACTTGGGTGTTTTATGTGACTGATTTTATTTTACAGAAATGTTAACTCAAGGAATATCTTAATGTGTTTTGTACAACTGGCCTCTGGTATATAGTTAGTTAGGAATGCTCCACTCATTTCAGGGATTGGCTGTGAAATCATTGTAATAAGCATTCAGGTAGGTTCCTGGGGGAGGAAGGAAGGCCTCCTATGAGCAGAGGAGGTGTTTGGGAAAAACATCCCTTAGTGTTGTCCTTACCCCTAACAGAGGGACCCACATGCTTCCAAGATGATTTTTGTGGCTTTCTTTGCCAAATCACGGATAAAGATCTATTTTTATAAAAATGTATTTTACCTAAAAGCGGATTTACTGCTTTTTCTTGTTTGCTGTTTACATTTTTAAATATCGCCTGTCGCAAATGTCATAAAGAAGCCTTAAAATGTTTTGATATGTATTGTTGTTCATGTGTTTTTATGGCTGAACCCTGAAACCAGACATGCCCCAACATATCACAAAAGATTTAAAACCTCGGAGAATCTTTTACATGGAATTCAAGTGCCATCAAAGAAGTACTGCTAAAATAGTATAACACAAGTAATATTTCATCATTTGATTGTTTAGATGCAAACTCTAAACACTGACGTTACACCTTTCTTAAATGAAGCGCAGCTTGCTGAAGTGCAGTACTGTATGTCTCATTAGAGAATACAAAAAATAATCCAAATTCTCCTGAACTCCTTTAGCAAATGAATATGATGACTGTCTTAAGGTTTTACCCAGATTTATTTATTCCGTGTTCTTACATTATCCTGCAAAGCTCTCCACATTTGCAATCTGGAAAACCTGACAACAAAAGAATTTACGCTAAGCGGTAAACTGAGGGAATGTGCTGGAATGCGGAACCTGACGTGTCACCGTGTTACGCAATAACATAATTCCACCTCTGTACTCTCTCACATAAACATGAATGATTAGACATGTTTTTAATCCTTTGTCAAAAAAGACTATACCCCATAAGAGAGCCACAAAGTTTTGTATTTAATATTTTATATCTAAATAACTACCTTCTGGTGCAAAATATTTGAATACCTTTATTTGTTTTATGTGAATATCTGAACCATCAGATGTGAAAAATTTGGTTGTTATTATTTTTTACTACACACAAAAGTCAGAATCAAAATCATTCAACATTTAATGTTGTGTGGTTGAGAACTGTGTTTCCCAATCTGGTCCTTGTGGGCTTCTAGACAGTCCAAGTTTTTCCTCCATTCAAAAATGTAGACATCTCTGAGTTCCTGAGGACTGGGTTAGGAAACACTGGTTTAGAAAATACATACTTAACTAGCTATGTTTCTTTTCCATGAGGATGCCATAAAATATAAAAACGACTTTTGTAGTCCAATATGAAATCATCTTAGAAACTGAAAATAAATAATTTGAGTGCTGTTACAATTATTTTATTTTTGAATAACTGTACTTTATTTATTCAGTTACCCGAACCATCATATAACAATACTGCTTCTGAAAGCTGCATAATACACTCAGTGACCACTTTGTTACGTACACCTGCTTGTTAATGCGAATGGCCCTGCTCAACCAAAGGGTCAATCGTGAGGCTCGACGTCGGCGTGTGATAAACCCAGACAAGGCCAAGAGGTTCATTACAACTCGGCTAAGAGATACAATGGGCAAGACGTGTGTTCTAAGTGAGCCAAGCCATGTGATGCGCGCGAACACATCCAGGCAGTGGCAATTCAGTGGGCAAAAACACCTTGTTAATGAAATTGCTTAGAGGAGAACGGACAGACTCATTAAAGTTAAGTGGAAGGTCTCTGGTACATAAACAGCCGCGTCTGAAAGGCATAAGGCATGACCGAAAGCACCAACATTAAACCTTGAACTTATTGAACCCTGATGCAGTTCTGCAGGAAAAGAAGTGGCTCATACTAGGTCCTAGGTACAGATCTACCTAACAACGTGGCCACTGAGTGCGTTTTCACATATACAGCTTTTATTTCATTACATAGTTACAGACATACATCTTCTATCAGGTGTCTAGCACAGAGCTGCAGTGAGCCCAGAGCCTATTCCAGGGACCACAAGAACAAAGGAGACCAGTACATCACAGGGCAAACACTCACACAGACCATGAATCATTTAGAAACAGTTTTTCCATGAACAAACAAAATGTAACCACCTGTTTGTGAGGAAACTAGTGCCCAGAGAAAGCCGGTGCAAATTTGAGGACTATGTGCAAATTCCATGTTGAGCTGAGGGCAAGAATAGTGCCCAACTGGAGATAGCAGGCGGCATTTGTGAGTAAAATTTCTCCACATTCACATTTATGGGATTTCAGCTTATGCTTGATATGTTATATTAATATAAGCAATATTTGATTGGCACCCACGTTGTATATTAACATTGTAATTGGCAATAGTCTTATTTCTTTATTGTAAAATTTTTGTTTTACTTGTATCTATAAAACCATATTCTATACCCTAGCCCAATAAAAATATATATTTAAAGTCAGTATCATTTTTGATTAAAACATTCAGTATTTTTATGTTAAATCAATACAAAAACAATCTATATTTGTCAGTATCATTTTGGATTACTATATAACTCATGTTTTAATCAATATAAAAACAAAATTTTTATATAATATGACATCACTGAGGTACTGGGACACGGTGTTTATATTACTAATTTTATAAAGAAATAAAACAATTCAATATTCTAAGCACTGTCACAATAAATGTCTGTACATGCACAGCAAAAACCATTCATACCCATTTGGGTATGAAATTCCTTCCTTAACCAGTACCAGATCATGATTTGTATTTAGCTAAGAATTTGTTTTAATTACATGACAATTAACATAGGATTTTGTTACAACAAAATCATTTTTTTACCAGAATTATATTAATTTTAACCTACAATATAATATATACCCACCATACTCCAAGCACTCAGGCTGGGACCCTGTCCAGAAAATTGCAGGCAGTCTAGGCCATACGGCAGGGGTGCACACTAGACAGGATGTAAGTCCATCAATGAAATATCATTTCTAGATACATTTAAAAGTACAGTACCAAAAGTATAAAATAATTACACATTACAGGACATTGCAGGGAGTAGTATATTAACATTTTCTGAACTACAGTGCTCACAGAAATTCTTGGGACACTTGGTTAATTCTGTAAACAGTACTGTATGTATTGATGTATTGTATTGATTTTATAACAAAAATCATTACTTTATTCATGCGTTTACAAAAATATATATCATATTAGAAACGAGTTTTAAGTAAAACATGGGGTGTTTTTAATCAGTGACATCAGTCAAAAATAAAAATAAGAATCCGTCAAAAATAAAAATAAGACCCCTAATAAAAAGAAAATGTCCACATAGGAATATGTGCAGATATGTTAAATATTACTTACCAATGGACTTATGTTATGAAACAAATGGATTTCCAGCATTATTACGGAATTAAGTGTCCAAAGACTTCCTGTGAGAACTGTATATCCAAACTGAAGAATCTGACACAATCTGTGTATTTGCACTGTTTGTTTACCTAAATCCATGTGTAATTATTATTAACATGGGTAGAGATTTGTTACCTAGAAATACCTAAAGGTTCCCAAGCAAAACAACAATCTCTGAAAACTTTTATAAAATTTCATATTTAAATTTAAAAGAATATTTTTAGGCATGTTAATATTCTGAAAGAGTCAATAGTTTGTGACACAATGCTTATGAGTAGGTGGATATCATGGCTGTTGTGTCCACATAGCCATTAAGGGTTAAGTGCAAACCCTCCTGTGCTAAGACTACCTGCGGATGGACTGTTGATTTTCCATCAAGCTGTTGAGTACAACTTTCCGGGCCAGTCTCTTCCTCCTGGAAACCACTGAGGCATTGAGAAGCCGTTTCCCTCTGAACAAGCAGGACACTGTCACAGACCATCCCGTTAACCTTGCTGTAATGATGTCCTGTGAACTCCAGATGGAACAGACCATGCTCCTCCTGTGCAATGGGCTTCAGTATCAAGGTGTTTTCTTGATTGACGTGCTGAACCTCGACATACTCCACAAAGACTGGCCGAGGGCTCGTAGCCTCTGATTGGGCAATACCGTTAATGCTTATTTCACTGCAAGCCTGAATACAGCTGTAGCCAGTGTAAGGTGTCTTCTGGCCAAGTTCTGCAGGGGGTTCCCAGTAGTCTTGTTGCTGGGTGAGATATAAATGGCTGTCCTGTACGCAGTGTTGCTGAGACATTTCAGGAATACTCTGGTAGCAAGGTTTTTGGTCATGGTGGTAATAAGTTGAAATCACGGGCCAGGTTTGTGTAGTCACATCAGCATATTCGGTGGTATGACTGTCATTGTTCATCCTTATACTTGCCTCACTAATTTTGACTTGAGATTCCAAGGTCGGATCCTCTCTGGCCTCGCTACACTTCTCCATCAGCAAACTGTGACTGTCACAACTGCCTCTGCCAGAGTCAGTGTCCGAGGGACTCTTGGACTTCAAGCAGCCCTCCTGGTCCTTCCTGTCAAACACTAACTCTTGTTCTTCATTATCATATACCTCCAGATACTCCACCAGCAGATCTTCATAGTCTGAAGGTGGTGGGAAACCCTGGACCACCAAGGAGCTAAATATCTCATCTGATTTTCCGCTCTGTGTTAGAAAAAAAAAAAACATATGAGAAGCATCTTCTATATTTCTATATTTCTAAAACTGTATTTCTTCTATAGATTATCATGTTGCTCTCTCCACAAATGGAAATAACTCCTAGTGAATAATCACAATACTAACAAGTAGTCTTTGCATTAATGCAACGCTGTGAAATTCCATGGATGAAACTCCTTGACACGGCAATGTATATAAAGTCTGTACTGTACCTTGAGCTGTTGCGTATCAAATCCTTTGATTTTTGGCCCAGGTACAGGGGGCAGAAGAAAATGTTTCACACTAAAAGTAAAAATGGGATATTGCACCAAAATGAGAGCTCAAAAAACACGCATTTCACAAAATTATTTTAAGCTGAAAAGGTGCTGACTGTGAGGGAGCCCTAGGTCACACAAGGAGCCCTACAGTAGGTCACACAAGGAGCCCTACAGTAGGGCACACAAGGAGCCCTAGGGCACACACACTGTGATTATATATTATATATAGTTTTGTATATTGTTATTAGTACGCTACTCATTTTCAAAATTATCGCATTAAATATAACAAGTCAAAAACCATTAAATCTAACTATGGATGTCATAGTTTTTACAAAATTCTTTTTATGAGTTAATTTTTCCTAATTTTTCCCTGGAACACATTTTTTCCCCTAAGAGTTCTGAAAGAGTTTAGTATCCCAGTACTGCCTGGGACAGGATATAAATATAGAGAGAGTTTAGTATCCAAGTACTGCCTGGGATAGGATATAAATATAGAGAGCGTTTAGTATCCCAGTACTGCCTGGGATAGGATATAAATGTATATATATATCACCTGTTTCTCTTCATGTGAGCAGTCCAAATGAAGATAATGCAAATTAATGCCGAGAAGGTAAGGATCAGAATCCAACTAGACATTTCTCTGGAAATATCTGAAAAGAGAAAAAAAATACAGCACATACCTTAATTGGCAAAATAACAGGAATAACTGGTGATGATGATTAACCTATGTTAAAACAAATTTTAATTTTTAATTAATCATAAGATGAACTTTAAGATAAGTTGAAATTTTGTATTTTAGTGTCTCGTAATAAAAATATTTAAAAATAATTTAATAATAATAAATATTTCAATCTCAGAAATTCCAATGCACTGTAGTGAAAATATTTCAAATGAGTACCCATATGTTAGTGGTATTATATAATGATATAAAACCCTGTCGTCGAATACACAATTTGTACTGACTCATCAGTTTTATGCGTACATTCCAAGTCTAAGTCAAAGAGAGAAATATAGTCATTTGGGGATGCATGGTGGTTTCCCTTGATTGTGAGAGTTTCCTTCCAAAGTTCAAAGATACACAATTACTATAGAGTCCACCATGTAAAGCATCGGCATCCTGTAGAGGGTGCTTCCTGGATATAGGCTCTGGAGTCACCACAAACAAGTGTTGGGTTAAGCTTATGAAAAATAGGTGGATGTACATGTCTCAGGGCTCATAGGAAAATATGAAATATGTAAAATCCTCGGTTGTCACTAAGCTATATCTGTAATGTTATTTGCACTAGCCTTCTCATACTGGTGGTTCTCAAACTGTAAAATAATTTGGTAGGGAATATTTAATGGGGTGTAACCCTCTACCCCCCCCCCCCCAACTTGTACTTTATTGAATCAAGAGGGGTGGTGAGACTTGACCGATGTTTTTTGGGTTCACCTGACAGAAAGTTTGATATTCACTGTCTTGCACAACTGGGAAGTGCTTTACATTAACTGCACCTTCATAATGTTTCATAGATTTCTAATGGAATAATATAGATCTACTGCAAGATTTCTTGCATGAGCCAGAAGCGTGACAGTTGGCAACCCTGACATTATAATCGTATATTCATATGATGTTTGTTATTAATGTATATTGAAGCTGTTAAGGTATGTCAGGATGTTATGGGATACTTACATGCTGCTAATGGATTTTCAATGAATGCATTATGAAGCTGCACTGAATATTCTATGAATGCCTTATGAAGGTTCACTTCATTCTTGTGAAGTGTTACCCAAAATTCTAGTGAGTGAATGCAGATGGGAGGTGTTGTTCACATATGTGCCAGGTGTGTCTGGAGGGGAGGTGGTGTCAGTGATGCGGCGTGCAGAGGGTACGTCTAAATGAGCTTACAGTCAGGAACTCTCACGTAGCAGATGGGGCTCCACTCGCTCCAAAAGCCATGGTCTGGTTTACAGCGCACCTGCACCATGTACACCTCCCCAGAGTGAAGGCTGAAGATGTTGAACTGTTTCTGCTGACCAGCAAAGTGCTCCTTCAAAAATACAGGCAAGCGTCACGCATCAGGAACATACAGAGATCACTCCTATTTTCCATGTATTTGTCTTCTGTGAAATATCTAACGTAAACTAAACATAAGGAATTCTTTGGAAGACCTCTAAATGAAATGTTAATGTAATCATTCGTGTTATTTAACTATTGAAAATAATGAGTTTTGTTTTGTAGGTCTGTTCTATTCAGTATTAGAATAATGTACACTTAACAGCCCAGACCTTTGTCACAGCAGTAAATGATTAAGTCAAGATTTATATTTTACGGCACTGCTTGTCATTTGTTCAGCTCTGTACGCTCAGGTGGAAAATCCAACCTATTTATAGCCCAGCCTGGGCAGCAGCGTGACAGTGTGGCCCGTGTACCTCCCACTTGTCGTCTTTTTCCAGCTTCAGACGTAGCTGGTACACGAGCGTGATCCAGCCGGAACGGGTGTCTGCCTTGCGAGGGGGCTCCCATTTCACCAGCAGGAAGGGGTTATCCTCCGCACCCTCCAAAACGACGCTCACATTCTCCGGCGTGTGTGGCTGAACTGTCCAAAAAGATTTTTAAAAATGCATGCAGCTATTTAATTGTTTTTATCGATGTACATAAAAATAAAGAATAAATTAGCATTCAAATAAATTTTTTTCAGTTCTGCATCATTACTATATATTGATCTCATTTTTGTTCATGAATCGTAACATTTGGTATATCTGTTAACTTTATAAATACTGGAGAACTACTGAAGGTATAAATAATGAATAACAAAAAAGTAATACTGATCTGTTTGTCATTAATGAATCGTAATGCATCTTTTATCTGAAGTTGATGCTACATTTCTTCATTTTATTTCAGTAGTAACAGAGTTACCGAGTAAACTTGTAAAAAGTACTATATTGTAAAGTGTTCCATTATAAGAGTGACTTGAAACCACTGATAATAAACAACATACTCTACTACTCTATTACAATTGATCTGACAGTCTAAAAATGTGTCGGGCAGCTAATCAAATCTCACCGATGTACATCACATCGACATCTACAGAGTCAGAGAAGTTGCTTCCCAGGGAGTTGGTTGCCACCACTGTAATGTTGTAGTTTACCCAAATCGAAGTATCATTTTTGCTGAAAAAGCAGGAATTCTTCCCCGAAGTGTGGTAATCTGGGCACTCATACACAGTTTCAGAGCTGTATGGGTATAGAGCAAAGGCACTTAAAATGTGTGTGAATTCACTGATATATGACAAATACATTTACCAAACAATGGAGACGTACAGTATAGACATCCTGTAGTATTTGGAATGTAGATATAAAGCTGTTTGACTAAGCATTTTGACACAATGACCAGCTGCTTCTATCCATCTAATTTTGGATCATATCAGTGGTATCATCCTTTTGATCATATAAATATATTTAATATTTTTACATTATACACAATATCTGAAACAGCTCTGCATTACAATCAGACTAGACTAGCTTCTGCTAAATTTGACAGAGCTATATATAAGTATAATATAGCTATATATAAGTATGATATTGAATGCTGATGAATTAGTGGGTGACACTAACTTTTCCTTGCGGTAATACAGGGAGTAATTGGTGGGAAGGCCCCCATCTGAGCCCGGCTCCCACCAGCAGGTAAAGGTCTCCTTCTCTGGAGATCGGCAGCTGGTTAGCTTCGGCTTCCCTGGGGCAGACAGACCTGTAGCAAGAGCAGCAGTAAAGGATGAGTGACTTTCCATTCTGATTGGGCTCCATGCTTCTTGAACTTGTCTGCATTTTTTCACATTACGACTACAAACTTAAATGTATTTTATTGGGATTTCATGTGATAGGCCAACGCAAAGTAGCACATAATTGTGAAGTGGAAGGAAAATGACACATGATTTTCAAAAATTTTTATAAATGAAATTCTGAAAAGTGTGGCGTGCATTTGTATTCAGTCCCCCTAAGTCAAAGCTTAGTAGAACCACCTTTCGCTGCAATCAGAGCTGCAAGTCTTTTGGGGTATGTCTCTATCGGCTTTGCACATCTAGAGACTGAGATTCTTGCCCATTCTTCTTTGCAAAATAGCTCAAGCTCAGTCAGATTGGATGGAAGAGCGTCTGTGAACAGCAATTTTCAAGTCTTGCCACAGATTCTCAACGGGATTTAGGTCCGGACTTTGACTGGCCACAGAATATGCTTTGATCTAAACCATTGCATTGTAGCTCTGGCTGTATGGTTAAGGTCGTTGTCCGTGTGTGTTTATAATGTTAGGTGGGATTAATTGTGATTAATCTCAGAAAACTATACGATTAATCACTTAAATTCTTTAATCAAGCCCGAATTATATATGTACTGTATATGCTCCAATAAACGCAGAGTCTCTTATTGTCTCTAATAAGCGCCGGTCTTCAGAGGGGACAATAGCCGGTCTTTGATATTTGCCTACTAGTGTACATTGTAAGTGTCTGTATCTTTATAGACGTGTGTAATACATGTGCATGTCAGCATGTTGCATATATAAGAAATTTTCATTTCCGTGCCGAGCAGAATGTTTAGTCTGGTTGCCTTGTATAGTTGGGCCAAATTTGCTCTGCAATGGAGGAGTATGTAAAACGCCACCTATTGCATACTTTACATTTATTCGGCCAGTGAGGGCACATTAAGAGAGGACAGGGAAGTGAACAATAACAACAAAAATACACTAATACAATAGAATAATACAACAATACATATTAATAAAAAAAATAAAAAGATCGATCATGTTTAAGGTTCGGACAAGATTTCAACTTTTGCTTTATCTGAGTATGTATTAATTTTGATTAAACCCAGTGAGTAAAGAGCCGTTCTTTGTGCAGACATCAATATAACGTAGCGCTGTAAAGTATACGAGAGGTCTGTCAGCACTTAATCATACACAAGCTAGGTACTTACAGGTTGTCTCCAACAGCTCAGAGAAC
>JAODKN010000114.1:17587307-17599696 GCA_026774425.1 Petrocephalus zakoni
GGAAAGCTCATGGCCAACGGCTAGGTGCTACAGAGAGAGAAGCAAATTAACGTAATACTTACATACTGAAAAATATCGAATAGATTTGATTTCATGATAAATTCACGGGTGAATGCACATATGTGTGTTATACCTTTTGTCATATTATTAATTATTATATATTGTATAATTTTATATCAAAGGGGATCATTTACATTTAAGACTTTCACGCATACTTACTGTAGCATTTATATATGTTTAATAATTGTTAACGGCATTTGTTTTATTTTTTGCTTTGCTTAAAATTGGCCCAAACCCTTCCATCCTCAACTGTTATACTATTTCCCACGGGCAACAGATTTCACAACTTAATACTACGCTAGGAAAAAAAATGGTGCACTTTCCGCTGACCTTTATTTAATGAATTGAGCTGGTGTTGAAAATTAGTGAATACATGGAATGGCTGACGTGCCCCTGAGGAGAGGTTTGGGACCTGAAGCTGTGTTCATCTACTGTATCTGTCCAACAATATATTGGTAACTATTTGCAGAACAGAAGGAATTCTTGTTAGTTTTTATTGTGTTATATATTCAAACACAATGGACTTTTTTTACGATTTAGTATGAGCAATGTAATCCCTGTCAATGCAGTCATGTTTCATTAATAAATAATGTGGCATTAACAAGAGAGTTTACTTTGTAACATTTTATATGCCAAGACCTTTAGGCTGTGATATTATTGGGCATTTTGCATTTACGTTATTTTCCTAAGCTCTCATTCAGAATTGTCAGAACATTGCCAATATGTGACAAACAAGAATTAATGAGTTCTGGGCAACAGAAGCTGCTTTGACAACAGTTAACATCTTGTGGCTCATTTCAGATGGTGCTATATCAGGTGTAGTGGCAGACTGAGGTGGAGGGAGCTGTAACATGATCTTGGGCTGGTTCCAGCTGATGCTTTGAGACAGACACAGTACATCACTTACTGCTGCCATGATGAAAGATTAAGGGCTTTACATTATTAAGGCACTGTGGTCTGGTTCCTTCTAGATATTCAATTGCAGAAGCAGGCGTTGAAGGTGAGAATAACGTGGCCCCGCTGTAACCGGTGGCATCGATTGAATTTCATGACGGTGTTTGTTAGCTGTTAAAAGACGCACCAATTGCCAAAGAAGCAAATCAAATGCCAAGGATATTTGGTGGCTAACTAGATCACTTGTACACATCGTACCTCCATTATTATACGTAACGCTGTATACGTATGTTTATGCAATTTTGCTGAATAGTTTGGTGAAATGTAAATTCTTTGAAAGAACTGATGTTCACATAATTATGATCCTATTAACTTTATGATAATTGTATGCACTTAGTACTGAGCATCAGAGCAAGCAGACCAAACTGTAATGAGGTAAAACTGTAAAACTGTAGCAGCACTATAGTGGCAGTACAACAAACAACTAATATCACTTAGCAAAATATAGCATATTTTGCAGTAATCTGAAGCACAGAAAAAAACGTATGGGGATGTTCATATGAAAAGTACCAATGCAACAAGTCCACAAATATGGCTAAATTATATTGATCATATAAATAAATATTCAAAAAAATTCAAATATTTAAAATAAGAAGAACAAACCAAACCAAACCAAACCAGAGCTAGTTTTAATACGGAAACACAAAGTCATTCAGCCCCTGTGTCATGGTAACTTTCTACATAGCCTCAATGATAATTTCCTGTTGATCATTATTTAAATGTAACCAAGCAACCTTCAGAGTAGTATCTTAGAAATACATTAGCGCTGTGTGGAAATTGATATTGTCTGAATTGGCATTCATCAGTGAATATCTGCTTCAGACAATGTGGTGCATGTCTCAATAACCAAGCTCTTATCACAAATTTGGTGATGAGAATGACGTGGTTTAAGTCATATAACTCGAGTCCCATGTCATTTGTGAGAAAATTTACTGTACTGTCTGCTACATTTACTATAATTTACTTAAAGGTAAGGTCAGTTTGAACAAACAAAGAAAAGCTGGATGAAAATGTGCAACAATATGATGCAAAAATATAAATTCTACCACCATAAACATTAGAAATATTAATATAAAGTTTATATATATATATAGTATATTGTATAACTATATAGTGTATTGTAAGCCATCACCATATATCCTACTTTGAAATTAGTCTGTGCAAATAATGTTATATATAATAAGTTATATAATAAGTTAATAAGTTAATAATAAGTTTATATAATAAGGTTCACATGCTTCAACATAGTTCAAAGGTCTTAAGAACGTTAAAATTGTTAGCAATCTATGACGACAATGATCACTTCATCCAAAATAATCTCCATAAAAGTATGGCAGCAACAACCCATTTCATGCACTCTCATCAACATTATTGAGATTCTAAAAGGTACCTCTAAATTTCTTAATGGGATGGCTCATGGTCTGAGGTGTATTTGCTTGGGGTGTCAAGACAAATCTTTAAGGACAAATAAATAAATACGCAAGCAAGCAAAAAAATCATTAACTGAAGTTCTGAAATATCTAGGTTCACAACGTGTATTGTGCAACAAAAAAGTCTATGAGAAAATCACTAACGTGTAATAACTGTGTTGTGACTGTCGTGCTTTAGTCTACTGTAGACGCAGAGAGAAAGAGTGGGATGCTTTCATGAGACATATCAGTAGAATTATGCTACACACAGTGACACACAATACACTATAACAGTACACTATATTTTATGTCATAGGCTGACTAAACACAGCAAACATAATTCTGGGCCACTTCCCAGTTTAAAGATATATGGAGGCAGCACATGTAGACGTTTTAGGAATTAAATGTCAGCAAGTAAGAATCATGGATTAAAGTCCTTTTCAAAGGAGTCTGATAAATTGCAACTTGGACTTAGGATGCAGGGTGTTACATAGACGAGGTGTATTCATTGTCACTAATTACTACAGCTGGTGAAATAACTGACTTTTAATATTAATTTTAATATTATGACTTTTAATACTGCAATAAATAATTATATCACGCAAAGTTAAATGCCATTTGTGTTGCATGTTGATAATGCAGTTGTTTCAAAGAGCAATGCCAAAGAAGAAGATGCAGGTGTATAAAAGATCTCTTTTTATTCTTCAACTTCAGCAAGAAGAACTGCCATTCATAGACTTAACTAAGCACGACTTGTCTCCCCTAACTGTGATGACATAAAAGCACTACTTCCCCACTAATTCCTATTACATAACGCGCAAATATATTAACAGTTTTCACCTAGTTATAAAAACGGGCTTTTAAGCACTGCATCCTGTGAAGCCGATATACGTTGCCATTGCCCTTTTTAAGTTTTAAATGTTTACTGTTGTTAATGGGCAGTAAAATCTTTGAATACGTAGTGCATTATTTATAAGTAAACAGATAACCAAGAGCCATTTTTACTAATACTGTATTCACTGCCTGGACACGGCTTTGACATACTGCTACGTAATTCATTTTGGAGTAGTTTACAGTTCCATATACGTAAAAAAAAACCCACAATGCGCCATGGAAAACTGTTGATTGATTCGAGTAGTAACTTTTTAGTTTATTTATTTAAATCTATATTGGAAAATAAATTTGCAGCAGCTACACCTGGGATAAAGTCCTGGAAAAAGCAAGTCACTAGCAAGGGTTCATTTAATTTCGTTCCCCGCATGCATTCTAAGGGGAATAAAATACATTATAAACACAAAAAACTAATCCACACTACTGTGCATAGGCAATATACGCAAATATACAGCCGGAACTTTCTACTTAAGTAAACTCAGCGGCCACGTAAGACAAGGTAAAGTAAGGTATGGTAAAATATTCGCGGTATCGCTTACCTTTCTTGATACCTTAAGGTGGCACTTCCCCCAGATTGTTTAAGGGGCTTTACCTTCCATACCCACAGCAGACCATTACACTATATGCTATGGCTGTATAGCCGCGGAATTAACTAGCTGTTATAAGGAGGACGCGCAGCTCCTTAACCGTGAAAGCAGTAAACAGAACTCTATCGCTCTTTCTTCTCATCACCCGTCGAACCGGCCTCTGGACTGGGGGAGCGCGGTGAGGCTGGTAGCCCTGCCTTCTCTCCACACAGCGCTCCACCCCCTGCACCTCTCCGGGACGATCCCTTCTCCCTTTCTGCCCTTCAGGGACCGAGTAAGGTAGCTGACTATGCGTTCAGTTGTAGTACTTCATTTATTTAATTATGAATATTGCTTGACCAGCGATTATCGCTATAACTGATTTACTGCTTAAATAATCTGATTGAAAAGACTTTACTTTGTTACTTTATCACCTGTAGATAACTGAATCTGCTGTCAGTCGAAAATGCTGTTTACAATCACTGTAGCTACAAAGGATAACTTATGGGATTTCTATCTATTTATCCATTTCCTGTATCTGTACTTGTCAGGGTCCAGAACTTCTTCTGGAATCTACATGCACAAGGCAGAATAGACGATTGGGCAGCAACCCATCGAAGGGTGCACACACACACACACACACACACACACACACACACACAGAGTCACACATGTACACACACACACACCTTAGATTTTTTAAAATGTAATTATCATTATATTTTCCTTATGAATATCAGAGTAAGAGAGCTGATCATGAACAGTACTGAGCCCTCTACCATGGGCCCCTGCAGGTGTACACCTGTATGCACTGTGTGTATCACTGGCATTTGGACTTTTTATTATTTGATTAACTTGACTTTTTGCCATGTTATGTCTGTAACAGAAATGTAAAAAAAAGGAGAATAGCTGCACAATTCTGGGTAAAATATGAAACTCCGAATGATGTAGGCCCTAGATCTTCAGAACTGAAATAATGATAAAAATCATATGCTTTCATTGGGCCTGAAACCTGTAGCGGCACCCTTGAGCAGAGCTAAAGACACAGCAATTAAAGTAATGGTGATGATTTCATTAGACGATCAGTCATTTCCATTCACTGGGGCCTGCTTCCCCATTCATTAGCCCCTGTCTCTACAAATCTGCTGTTATGCCTCTGGTGTCTGGAAAATACTTTGGTCTTCTTGTACAGTTGTGGCAAAGCGGGTTCTATTATGTATGCGTATGCGGGCAGCAAGACGGGACCCAGCTCTCCTCGATTCACCCCCGTTCAGGAACTTTATTCGGGCTAAAGGCAAGTACAGGATGGGAGACAGCCAACAGAGACTGGGAAGAATGAGCAGACTGGGGCACACAGGACAGGGAGGCATTTATATACCCAGCTAACGATGGGGTACCAAGGGCCAAGCATGGGCCACTTAATACTACTGGCCAGGTAAAGAAGGAGGGTGCAGGAGAACCAGCAGCACCACCTGCTGGTCCGCACAGGAATAGGACAGGGCAGGGCAGAGCGGATCATGACAGGTTCAGTCCTATAGGCAGTCCATCTGTCTGCTGTTCAAGGCTTTTATGTTTCATTTCAACACAATCTTACAAGTAAAACCCACTACTGTGTCTCTGTCCTCTCAAGTGTGGTAATGAATATATCCTGTTATATTTTGAAGCCTCCAAGCTTCAAAGAAGTACGTAGTGTACTTCAGGCACTATATAACTACTTTGCAGTACTTCCTGGTACTTGGTTGGTTTCATAAAATGCTTATGTTGCACAGACATAAAATTCAGCCAAGATGCTTCCCAAATACAGCCCATCACAATGTAGTTGTAAGTCTGTTTCAGAATTTTACAAATACAGTTTATATTTTGCTTCAGCTGCTACAGTTTAAATTATTTTCATAAGAGTTTGCTTCTTGTTTAAAAAGCCCAGGTGGCATTTTGCCTAAAGGTTTGAAAGAAATGAGGGATATTATTTGTCGACCTTTAACTATGCTTTCCCAGAAATCCTTATCTGCTGGTGTGGTACCTTCTGATTGGAAGCATGCCAACATAACACCCATATTCAAAAAAGGGGATAGAAATAATCCATCGAACTACAGGCCAATTACTCTAACTTGCATAACTGGTAAAGTAATGCAAGCTATAATCCAAGCGAAAATGGTAGATTACCTGGATTTGAATAACATTCTGATGGATAGCCAGCATGGATAGAGGTAGATCCTGTTTAACAAATCTGCAGGAAGAAACTACTATGGAAATTGATCATAAAAAGGCCTACGATGTGATGTATTTCCAGAAGGCCTTGGATGTTGTCACCCACAAGAGGCTCCTGCTTAAGATCAAAGTGACAGAGATAGGAACTGTAGTAGCTTGGATTGAAAACTAATTAACAGATAGGAAGCAGCGGGTAGTTATTACAGGCACAATGCCACAGTGGGCCTGCGTTCATAGTGGTGTACCACAGGGCTCAGTTTTAGGGCCACTATTATTCTTAATTTATATAAACAATGCTGACATCATATATATAGTAAATTGGTCAGATTTGCAGATGACACCAAGGTGGGTGGTGTAGCGGATACTGAAATAGCAGCACAGAGGCTACAGCGGGATGTTGATTTAATTAGTGACTGGGCTGGTACCCAGCAGGTTTAATGGAGACAAGTGTAAGGTAATCCATGCAGGGAACAGGCACAAGTACTTTATGGGTTCCATGGAAATACAGGATACTGATTATGACCTTGGTGTGTATGTTTATGCTTCCATGTCCCACTCTCGCCAGTGCAGGGAAGCAATTAAAAAGCCAAATAGGATATTGGATTACATCTCCAAGTGTGATGAGTTTAAGTCAAGGGAGGTAGTGTTACGAAAATACCATTCCTTGGAAAGACTGCACTTAGAATATTGTGTGCAGTTCTGGTCACCTTACCTTAAAAAAGGATATTGCTGCCTTAGAAAGGGTTCAATGCAGGGCTACAAAAATTATTCTTGGGCTTCAAGGAATGTCTTATGAGGAGAGGTTAGCTGCGCTCAATCTGTACAGCCTTGAGCAAAGGAGACTAAGGGGGGACATAATCCAAGTATATAAGATTCTTACAGGTTTGGATGTTGTTCAATTAAATAGTTACTTCAATATTAGTTCAAATAAAGGAACTTAAGTGGCCATAAGTGGAAATTAGCAGGAGAACATTTCAAACTGGTTTTGAGAAAGCACTTCTTTACTTCCTGTTACTGCAGAGCAAGCTAAAACATTGAGTTCCTATAAATCAGAGCTAGATAAGAGTTTAACAACTCTGAGTTATCAGTGGAATTCTCCCCAAACAAGCCTGATGGGCTGAATGTCCTCATCTCGCTTGTAAATTTCTGTTAATGTTAAGGTGCACCATATTAATTTCATACAGGGCTACATTAATCATTTTATATCTGAGAATCACGCACCTCAGGGTAGTGGATGTAAAAAATTTTGACGCTGTCAACTGTCTAGCAATAATTTACTAAAGCTCAGTTTTCATGACCAAATTTTTAATTTCTGGTAAAAAATTTTTGACAAATTGTCTACAAAACCTCTTTACTTATTTCCCTGGGAATGTGTGTGTGTATATGGATATACACATATCCTTTTCTCAACCGAGCCACACCTGTTGCTTGTCTTGCCTCTCATTACAGGCCTCATGTGGATCACTCCAGCTGCCTCCCGTTTGCACCCTCATCAGTCCTGTATAACAGTGCTCCCCAGTTCTATGTTCCCCAGTCTGCTCACTGAAGTCATTCCCTACATATGCTCCTGTGTTAGCCTGCCTCTTTGACCCATCGAGTTCTGTTTCACCCTGTTCCTTTGCCCTAAGAATAAAGCCCCTTTCTTGGTTTCCCCAACTCCTGTCCTAGACTCCATGACGGAACGTGACAAAAAGTCATTTTATCATGACTAGAGGAGAAAGTCACAGTGACCTCTAATATTATTAGTTTACAAGAGTGGTTTGTGATTCAGTGCCAAAGGTTGGGAAATGGCTAATGTGTTACAAATGCCCAAAACAAATTAGATGCGATCTTGATGAAAAATGCAAATTGCGCAAATCTGATGTCAAAGTGATGCTTGAGCGGTCATGGGTGCAAAACATGTGTGAATAGGGCCTTTTTGGGTATGGGTTACTCCAGTCTGATTTGTTAAACATGCTCAAAGCTGGAATATGAGGTTGGATATAATTATTTAAATTATGCCCCAATTTTATTTTTGTCCACTGTTCATTGATGAAGTAATGGCAATGCACTGCTTAGCAGTAAAGATCCGATTTATCACGACTGTTGCTTGTTGTTTTTACAACTTGAACACATTCAAATATGGAATGAGCAGCTTAATTAGCATGTCTAGACTGGATGGAGTTTGCATGTTTGCTTGTCACACTAGTATTCTCTAGATCCTCTAGAGACCTTCTAACAATCCAAAAATACCTGAGTTCGGACCCAATTATATTTTATACTGTGTTGTGTGTTGTCATTTGAGAAGGTAGTGTGTGGAGTTTCAAAAGAGTTTATAATGATATTCTCACACAGACCAAAGAAATGCAGTTAAGCTAACTGGGATCTCTAAATCTGTGTGCTGTGGTGTGCCAACAATGGCAATTAATCACCTTCACTTCACTTTTTAAATTGCTGGTAGTGTATGTATGTGCATGTGAGCGTGCAGGTTACGCATTCCATCTAGGGTGTACCCTTCTGTGCTGTACTGCCTGGAATAGGTTCTAGCTCAACTTCCACCACCCAGCCCTGAAAAATGGATGGATATTTTTTAAAGAAAACTGTGAAAACAGAGCTTGTCACAACTTGTGGTAGTTATGCTAGTGACATTCACTGATGTACCAAAAATGATTGCCATTTTGACGTCTCCAAGTAAACCAGAAATTCAAATGTCATGAATTCCCAAAATATATTTGGCAGTAAAAAATGTTTAGCAACCCATAATTTATTGTAGCAAAGGATTTATAGAATAGCCTGTTATTGTCCTGAAAACTGCAGGTAAATTAGCCATGGTCTAAGACAAACACTGTAAAAGCTTTTGAAATGATTCTCCCACTAAAAGAACAGCAGGTCACTTCCTATATCATTTTTATGCTTCAACTGTTTCTACCTGATGCAACAATTAAAGTGTTCTGGTCTCCAAGAGACTGAGTCAGACACACCATATTGCAAAACAGAAAAGGCACATTGGAGTCACAGAGTCCTATTAAAAGGGATCAATATCCATTCCACTTACTTTCACAAAGTCAAACGTTCTAATTAATTGCAGATTCACTTTGATGGTTTGGAGGCATGTGCAGATAATGCAAATATTAATTTGCAGTATCTAGATTATGAAAAGTTTGGAAAAGCGTGATTCATTTTTAGGCATTCTGCTAGTATGAAGCATCGTGCTGCTTCTGTGGTTCACAAATGATTTTTAATACTCGTCCTCCCCCTCCTCAAGCATAACAAGTAGGTCTTAATTTGAAACATTAATGGTTTTTCACATCTCCCATTTTCTTTTGCTGCCAAGTTTATTTTCCTTCCTTAGCCACTCTGAGAATAAGAACACACAGTCCAAGCCCAATTATATCCCCATCATTTTCTTAAGCTCACAAGTATAAACATTGTTTTTCTGACATGTCAAATTCTGATCGTTGTGATATAGAAGATATTTTGTAGTACTACAAAGACATTATGACAACTTGATTAGAAGTGAAATAAAAAAGTTTTTTAAAAAAAAATGACACCATTCAGAGTGAATATCATGGATATCGAATAATCAAAGATGTAAAAAGACCAGCAGATGTTGCATTTTTTTATACGTTGTGCTTTTATCAATGAAAAAGTTTTGTGCATATTATTCAGGTTGAAATTGTTAATGTGCCGGCTTTCTTGGTTGATGTTAATTGTGCTGAATCGGGTGGCAAAAGCCTTTTACTACACACATGCACAGTGTGTGTTTATGATGGTGACAAATATGGCTTGAAAGTTGAAACTTATCTTTAAATACTGTCCATTATTGGTCTATAAATGCGTGTAAAATGGGCGTCTATCTGCAGCAGCCAGATATTATGTGGGCATCCCCTTGGCTTGGCCCTGATGCTTGGATCCTCAGCAATGAGGATCCTGCACGCCGGACCACCCTCAGGGAAACGCGTCACGTGGCCATAGTGCCGTATCTAAAGCTCTCTCACGATGCAGGGAATTTGCCTCGTTCAGTACCTAACAATCGTTCATTCAACACAAAATCAAACCAATGATACCCAAGGATTCTCCAAAGAGACGTAGTATCAAAGGAGCCCAGCTTTCGTCTTAGGTCACTGGATAGTGTCTATGTTGGGATTGTGTGCATAACTACACATTCTTACTACACATTCTTTATTTTCCATTAATGAGTGGTCTTTTAAATCAGCTACATTTTAAATGAGATTGAGTGTTCCATTTTCATATGTGAGTCATGTCATGTCAATGCAGTTAAATTATTTAAGTGTATTTAAGTGTGACCCAGATGCTTTTCTCCAAGATAATGTACGAAGTTAACAACACTCATTTTTTGTAGTCTGGTACTTATATATGCATACAAAAACAGCTGTTTATTTATTTGTTAGCATATTTTGCTTTAAAAGTCTTAAACTCTTGTCTGTGCAACATATAAGCTGGAAATATATAAAATGCGCATTCTGGCAGGGTGCTTTGGAACATCTAAGCCAGAACTGCATACAATTTGTCTTCACTCACAGTATCAGATTCTACAAGGTTTCTATAACAACCATTCTCAAATGGAGACAGTTGCCACAGGAAACAGTTCAGTGAAACTGTTAATTCCTAATGTGCATAAGATTTTACATTGTTCCTTATTTTTATACAGTATATCACTGTATTTTATGTATGAACTGCATTTTAACTCACCTTTATTAAAAAAATTCAAATCATAAATTATTTAATTTTGATACTTTTAATAGATATTGTTGTGAATGGAATTGTCATTATTGGAAAGCAGACAAAGAAAATTTCTAAGGAAAATGGTGTTGATATTTTAATCATGTTTAAATTAAATCAAAGAGACAGGTCTTCAGAGGAGAGCCAGAACGGAGACTCAGAGACAGGTCTTCAGAGGCGAGCCAGAGCGGAGACTCAGAGACAGGTCTTCAGAGGCGAGCCAGAGCGAAGACTCAGAGACAGGTCTTCAGAGCTGCGAGGCGGCCATACTGACCATACTCACTGCACCACCGTGTAATGGAACTGCATTTAATAATAATTGAAGTGGAATTTTTATATTGTTAGAAAGAATTTTCCAAATAACTTGGTATTCACTTAATTGAAGTTAATATTTTTGATTTGGTAGAGCACCGCAAAGCCATGTGTAACCTATGTTAGGAATGTAGATAAATGCAAATGTTTAAATTAATTTTCTTACATTAAACATTCCCTTTATCTACATTCCTAACCTGGGTTACACATGTTATCACACCAAGACATTCCCAGTTTGAATGAGATTCAACTACACATAGTCACACATGACTATGCAGCTCATACTATACACATTAATCTCTGTAAAGGTATCCCTTATTAAGTATGCCATAAACTGAACACCTAATATTGTGACATGACATTTAATGCTTACTAATGCTTTGTTGTAAATAGGGGATTAAAAAGTCTAAATTGTCCCAGAGTATGAATCCCATGAGCCATGCAATGCACTTTCTTCACATTAACAGGACAGAGTGTTTGTTATTTTCTGGGGTGTCAGTGTTGCATTGCTACACCACACCCAGTGTTCCTTCCAGGAGATTGAGCTTGTTATAAACGTTGTGGCAGCATTGTTGAGAGGGCTTAATGCAGAGAAGACAAATATAGTAATGCATGGTAGAAAGATGTCCTCTTCAAGCTAGGTTATGTGGCTCAGGTTAGGGTACATCTCTTGGCAAGGGCTTTATACAAAGCTTAGGTCACTCGTAGTAGTCAGGACTTTAAGCTCTGTTAATCACCCTGCTTGACTGCAGGACCAAAATAACTCTAACCTAATGCCCATGCAGTACTACAAAAATGCTTATCCCCAGAACAATATCTGCAAGTCCATGCTGGGCCTGAGAAGTCACTTCCCATTACCAGTTTGTGCTGTCAGTATGTTGCTTACCTGTGGACAGTGTAACTGGACCTATTTATTACGTGTTATATTACGTGATTTCCGCTGTGATGGTCTGGTGGCTAATACTTTGGTCACAGGGTTATTTGGGTCTGATTCCTGGCTTTGTGCCCCTGGGACTTGTGTGTCCTCTCTGTTTGTTATGTAGGATTTCACCAGGTACTCTGGTTTGGTCCAGGTTTGGGTCCGGTGATATTTATGATTGCAAATGGTGTGTGTAATAGGCTGGTATTCAGAGTGTTCCCACCTCAGTACTTCTCGGGAAAGACCATGATGTTCTAGACCAGGGGTCCCAAACTATTTTCCCCAATGGCCCAAATTTCATCAGCAACATAAAGCCAAGTTCCATCGGTGGGGGGGTGGGGGGCGTGG
>JAODKN010000114.1:17600056-17617521 GCA_026774425.1 Petrocephalus zakoni
GCGTGGGGGGCGGGGGGGATCAATGAAGTGAAGTGTGCCATTCGGCAAACACTGTAGACTATGATCCTGTATTGGATAAGCAGTTCTAGAAGCTGGATTATTGGATGGATGGTATCTGCCATAGTGTGACACTTAATAAGGGGAAGGCATATTTTAGCACTCTGTTGTGGTTAAGGAGAAGATGTCCCCACAAAAGGAAGACGTATATGGTTGGAAATTCAGAATAGAGGTTATTGATGAGCTTCCTTGGTAATATAGTTTACCTCAAACCACTGGAGAATATGCCATTATAAATCATCAACGTCACTCCAATATGTGTATGAATGTGATGTAATATGGCTGTATACCTTGATTATCATATAGTTATAATATAGAAGTTAATAAATCTACCTTTAACTGATCAAATTCTATGAATATATATGAATAAAATATATTTTAACTCTGGGAGTCCAGTACATTGGTGGTATCAAAGCTTCCGTTGTTTATAGGAAAATATCGAGCATTTATTCGGGTATTACACATCGGTAATTTTTAACAGATTTTACATGCATTTTGCCTCTAAACCAAGTTAAATTTCTCTTATTTAGTTACTGATTGTGGGTTTTTGTGAGGTCTTTAGTAATACAAGGTCACGTTTTTGTGATGTATGAAATGAGAACCTGGATGTTAAGAGCTCAAATTAGATGAGAAAATATTCTGTTTATATTGCCGATTTAATATATTTAGCATATGTTCTGTTTATTTTATATTTGTTTCATGCAATTTTTTTCAGTTTGGTGTGTCTTTTTTCTTTCTTGCACCAACAAAAGCAATCTTCCAATTTCAGTGTACCTTGTGCAATGACAATAAAGGCATTCATTCATTCTAATTCTTATAGCTGTTTCATGCATATTTGTAGAAAGTGTGCTAATCTGCAAATGCTGGTGACTGATATCTGCTAACTGATATCTGATAACATTAGGTCATCAGGCATTTCCCAATATCTAAATATACCACAAACTGAGATTAAAATGACTGATTCTCATTTCTCATCTGGTGATGGTTTTGCATGCTCCCAGTACTCACAAACTTTGGCTTAATCATTGACTTCTTGTTGTTTGTTTTTAAAATATTCAGGGACAAAATTACATATTAATGGAAGGGTTACGCTTCTAGATTTTTTGTTTCTTCAGTTAAACACTGTGATCTGACTGAAGGTGAAAGAGGTTGTTTTTTTTCTATAGACTGGCACATGCTTTCCGCTCTGTGTCAATTGCCATAAATCAAGACCAATTTTTCTTTGATTGGACTAACTGAACTAATGCACGGGTAAAGACCAATGGCAGGCTGGCACAGCAGGGGAAACAGGAGAGAAAAGGTATCTCATCATAGATAGACATTGTGACCTCTATGCTGAATGGTTGCTTGATTTGGTTTTACAGAAATGATAAGCAGCAGATTGTTTATGTAACAACCTGAGGGGAAGGCAGGACCTAAAGGCAGGCTGCAGTGCAGATCAGAAGCCCAGACTGGGGACTTTGTTAAAGGCGGCAGGAGGGTACAGCCACAGACAGGGAACAATGGCAGAACAGGACTGGGAAGCACTTAAATACAAGACTAATGAAGGAGCAAATGAGAGGCAGCTGTGAATGCTTACCAGGAGGGCAAGAACAGGAGGCAAGACAAATGAGCATCAGGCATGGCTTGCTTAGAGCCACGCCCAAGGGGAACACAGGGATCACACATGTTGGGCTGGGCTGGACATGACAGTTTATTTTCGTGTACTTTTACTTTTGAAGGTCTTCAGGGTCCAAAGCTCTGTTACAGACTATTACAGTGCTTTCTGATAGATACAGATATGTCACAAACTATAATATTGTAACAACAAGTTATGTTAAGTTATGTTAAGTTTTTTGGCAATTTCAAATACAAAAACCTGCACAAAATTCAAAGTGCAACTACCTGAGAAACAAGAAACAGATGGCCTACACATATTAACTATTCAGGTGCACAAATTCAGTTATTATATTAAAATTAACACTATAAATCAGCTTTGCTACAGCTTTGACAAAGAAAATTAAAGGGTAGCTTGTCATGAATAAGTGACCTCACCTAAATACACCCTGATTATATACTGTAAATGCCACTGATCTTATTCGGGGACCTGGGTGCTGGATCCTAGCTTAGGCAGTATAGGGCACAAGGCAGGGACACTCTCTGAACAGGATGCCAATTCATTGTAGGGCACACAAAAACACAATTATAGACTCTGGGTAATTTAAAGAAGGCAATTAACAGTCCAAAGACATGTGGTTAGGCTAATTTGCATCCCTAAATTGCATGTTGTGTGGGCCCTGCAATGGGCTGGCATCCTGTCCATCCCTGCCTCAATGTCTCTGATCAGCATAAGTAGCTGGAGGATGGACATTGATTTTAGCCTAAATTCTGTTTGCGAATTACACATCTATTAATTTGTATTTAAGGGGGGTTCATGTTTTGTTACTCCCATATCCTTAAAGCCACTGTCAAGTACTGGAAGATGGCTTATTTCTGCACTCACTGACTGAATTTTGTGCGTTCTATAATTTATGAAAAAAGATTGTTATTGCACACAAGCCATTTCCCACAATCAAACAGTTGCTGTCTGAAAAGGCAGAAAAAAGTCATATTAAATGTGTACAATTTTGTGTTATGTAAGCTATACAGTGTTTGGAAGACAGGCCATTCTTCTCAAACCCAGCTCACCATTTCCAGTAAAGAGTATGTTCTGGGGTGCATAATTGCTGCCATTTTCATCTGAACAACAAATCGTGAAACCTTTAATTGTTCTATCTGATCTCATTACAAAGGTTGCTGCATTTTAAATCAGTACCAGAAAATGAAACAAACGCACAAACAAACAAAAGGACACTGACATATGTTCTGATGAACTTTGTTAAAAGATTCACAAGCTGTATGGAAAATGGGCTGACTGCCTCTTTTCAATGACCTTAAAAGACTAATTATCCAATGAACTCTATAAACTGACTTATTGTCACTTTATGCATCGAAGTTAGTTTGTACATATATATAACACATATAACACAATGCAGTAAAATTAATTAGGATGAAACTAGTGAAACTGTTTTAGTCATAAAGGCATAGAGGCTTTGTTGTTTATCAAAATAGAAAATTATGGTAAAATGTATCTTCAACACTTTGATTAATTTGTTAATAGCAATTGATAGTTCTTTATTAGAAGATGATTTCAAGGGCCCCTGAGTGAAAGGGACCCTAAAAATTCTGGAACATAATTTAATTCGTTTGAGGTGGGAGGGGGGGCAATCTGACATGCTTTAATGGGGCTCAAAATGTCCCTCTTGTAAAACATCATGTAATTTTTATAAAAATCACTATACTTTCTCATCCCTAGGCAGTCTAAATAGCATGTTTCAAGGTCAATTTGCAGTCAAGGACGCCGGTCATTGTATGTTTGAGTAATTGTGTCAAAACCAAAAACAGCAGACACTGTTTTAACTCGTTGAATAAGCACCTTTGACTACTAGAAACATTCCATTTAAATGTCCAATGCATCACAGAGATACATTAGCTAGAAAATAAAACCATACTACTACAATATTCGATTCCTGCATTTCTGAAAACAACAAATATTAGGCAAAATTCAAGTAATCATGTGACAGAGTCATATGGGAAAATAATTTGAGAGTTGTATTGCTCTTATTAATTTTTTATTAAGTTATAGAGCAGGTTGTTATAGAAACATTTTTTACCAGTAATACTAAAATACAGGCCATCCTAGGATTAACCATCAGTTTCTGAGTGTGTGTCCTTAACTGAGACAACCCCTGTACCATTATAATAAGCAAAAACCCCCGTATCGAGTAATTAGATTCAATTATTTGAATCCTGGATACAGGCTTGACGGGAAACTTGAACAGGTTGGGTTGGTTTGTGTGAATCCAGGCCCAGCTGCTTCGCGACAATCAGCAATGCACCCTACTCCATGCTCTCAGGAGATGGATGCCGTAAATATGAAGGTCATCCCTCTAGTTGAATCATAGTAGTTATCTGCTATATGCGATGTAACCTCAAAACAGCCCTTGCCACTGTGTGAATAATTTAGCTGAAGATATGGGTAATAATACCAGAAATGTCTCCCAGTAGCTGGTGTGTTTGATAATGGGCCCACAAGAATTTTCTCTGAAAATTGCACCAAATGAATGAAATAGTGAATATGAAAGGTGATTAATCGTCATTGTTGACGCACCACAGCACACAACAACGAAATGTGCTCTTTGCATTTTTGCATTGTGAGACAGCAATGGGCAGCTACTGAAGCAGTGCTTGGGATGACAGGAGATGAGAAGGGCGCAGCTGGGTCACCTGGCACGACCACTGGGGTCCCCTGCAGGGCAGCAAGGTTGCTGTGAGACTGGGCGTAAGCAATGTGGCCCATCTTGGGTCAGCTGGTGATGCACGTAGGGAATTATCTGCAGTCCCATTTGACAATGCTTTCTGTTTGACCTTGGCTATGTCCAAATAGAGAGTGGCTGTGAAATTGGACGGTCTAGCCTTCAGATCCAGCACGAGCGGCAGCCAATCGCGTCATATTGTGAGCGAGAAGCAACGTGATTGGCTAAAGGTTGCTACGGCAGTCGCAGCAGATAATCCCAGTGTCAAGTGGGGAGTTTAATTATTTTTTTAATCTTTATTTTTTATTAAATATATCTTTTATTAAAGTAAGTTTATTAGTGTACTGGGCGATTTCTTAAAAAAATATTTCTACACAATTATCAAAAGCTGTACAGCACACGCACTTTAAGCTTTTAACATTTATACCGCTACATTTGTGTACGTTTGTGGGCTGCATATGGAGGACCCGTCGAATTCGGACAGCCTCGCGGCGCTGTGACGTAATCGGTCTACAAATGCACCCTTGGTAGGACGCGGCCCACGAATTTGGACACAGCCCTTCAAAGAATGCAGTTTACAAAGGCTATGCCTTCATAGGCCGCAACCTTCGAAGGATGCAGCCCCAGAATTTGGAAACTGCTATAATTAGTGTTGTGTCAAGACAACATCTTTAGCAAATAGAAACTTGAACCCTGGTCTCCAAAGGTGTGAAGTAACCACACCAAGCACAGTGTTTTTGTTGATATATTGTTGATATATTTCATTAATAACATTTTCATATTGACTGCTTTGCTCATTTTGAAACATGAAACATACAGTTATATAAAACATTTGATCCTTTTGCTAAGAACAATGTAAATGTACAGTTTCTGAATGTTGCATCACAGTTACAAGATGAGTCTGCACCTCCCGTAAAATACGTTAGTATCTGGCTCGGGAAAGAACTAAAGACCCTGATGCACATTTAACACTCACTCACATTTATTTTTAGTCTCCTCAGAAAAAAATCTAATCTAATCTACTAATCCCTGAAAGATTAAGTGATCAGTGGCTTCCAGAATCAGATATTATTGAAGCCTCCAGATGTTTCATCTTCCAGGGGAGAGGAGTATAATTATTTTCATATTCTCTAATCAGCATTTGTCTTGCACTCACTCTAACAATGTCATCATGAAAAGGAAATTGGCTGTTTTGTGTGTCATTTGGGCACGGTAATTAGCCAACACACAAAACAGAGAGCACATGGTTCACATCAACACGCTGCACATGATCATTAGGTTATATGAGATGAATATCTTTTTCTGATTACATTTTCCCAAGGCAACAAAGGTAGGTTTATACTGCGATTGCAGTACATCATGATATCATCAAATAACAAATGTCAGATTTGACAGAAGGTCCATAAAAGCCCCACCTCACTTTCTCTTTACAGGAAATAATGTTATATAACATGGCCATCTGGGCTCAAGATTTATTATAAAAATTATAGCTTTAACCACAGTACAAACATTCCCATGTTTGAGTAGAATGCTGATGTTATTGTAAATATGGAACTATGCAGTCAAACTGTGACTTTGGGCACACTGAAGACATCTCAGACTATATCTCAGGTTATGTTTTCAAAGTTTGTTTCTGGTACCAATATTGGTTCAAAACATGACACAGTATTTTATTTCTCTATCAGACCATCCTGTAAAAAACAGCCCTAGGTTTTATATTTCATTACACAAGGATAGCTGAGCTCCTATTTAGTGCTGGCTCCTGCATAAGCGTGTGCAGTTTGATAAGCAAAAGTATATCACCGGGGTACTGTCCTTATCCCTGGAGTGAACATTAATGTGGTGGTTTTAGGACATCTAGTGGTCACAGTGATATCTGGACTCATTGACATGACAAGAAACAAAGAAAAGATTTTTCCCCTGAGGTGTGAGACAATAGTGTTGACCAGTCTCCCACCTGCAAGGCAGGGAATAACCCAGGATAGGGTGCCAACCCACTGCAGGGCACACTCATACACCATTCGCACCTGCCCAGAGGAAACACTGATCCCAGAGATGGGAGGCAACAGTGCTAACCACTGCATCGCCCCAAGCTATCCAGGACAATGCTATATATGTATTTTCAGATTTTTTTTTAATTGTTGAAGTGACAAATGAAGAACTATAACAAAAGCCTTTGATCACTTTTTGCTAATTTCTTGTTTACACTATTATGACATTATGACAGTTAATGTTTGCTTGAAAACAAACGTATTCTCAAGGGGCTGCACAAATTACTCATATTTTAGATATTGATATGCAAAACAATAAGCTGCTCTATTACGTGCTTCTTTCCTCTCAGTAGTTGGCGAGTCATACTATTGTGACACATACTGAGCCAATATTCTAAGAATACAGCTGGCACTTCTCTGTTTAATTGTTTAGCAGACACTCAAAATGACGTGCAGCTCGAAAATAGGGCTCAGCCAGTCCTTGGAGGTGAACTGGGGTCAAGGGCCTGATGGTGAAACCCTTCTACTGACCACAGGAGTCAAACCAGTAACCTTCCCATCTTGTGCACAACATCCTAACTTTCTGAGTCACACCCCACCCTGGGCAGTGCTTCCCAGTCAGGTCCTTGGGGACCCAGGGACAGCTCACACTGGGAACTGGGAGGGAACAAATATGTGGTGTGTCTGTGCCTCCCCCCGAGGATCGTGTTGGGAGACACCGGCTAAGGGATCTTGTACTACAATACGATAAATTTAACAGCAAAACCTTACACAGCCAAAGCAACAAAGAACGCAAGAGAACCCACATCCACATACTGTACACCTGATACTGTTCAGCCGTTTTGAGAATTAAATTAATTTGTTTTTCTTTTAACCAAGTATCGCTGACAGAAAAAAACGGCATAAACAAAACCCAGGCATTCTCTGCCGATGGGCGTTGACGAGAGCCCCCATCAAACTGTCGTTTGGAAGTGGTGTGATCATTTAAAAGGGCATTCATATCTAGTGATTAATTAAGAGATTAATTGTCTTTGTTGACACAACAACAAAATGTGTCCTTTGCATTTAACCCATATGTGACATAATATGCGATATAACAGTGGGCAGCTAATTTAACAGCCAGGGGCAGTAACTTGCTCAGGGTACCTCAGGGGGACCTTGTGAATCGGGGAATCGCACCAGCAACTGTTTAATCGCAAGTGCACTTCCCTAACCAGTAGGCTACCACTGCCCTAACCATTAGGGTACCACTGCCCTAACCATTAGGCTACCACTTCCCTAACCAGTAGGCTACCACTGCCCCCATAGATAGGATAGGATACGCAGGATACACAGGATAGGCCTTGTTCCACAATACTGAGCAAAACATTGCAAAAATTGTCTTGTATGCTCTCTCTCACTGCAATAATTGCTTGTAGCTGTGTCATGGCATAATCCAAAGGGCCCTTGGAACTGCTGTCTGGGGCTGGTACCATAATGCAATTGGTTTGCCTTGGTTTCTCCCCGCATCTGATCACAATACTGCCGGAAACATCACCCATCTAGCTGATGCCTTTAGTAAATTCTAATGTCATTTTAGTTACTGTATTTGGGCATTTGAATTCAGGTGCAAATATGAAATACATAAAACATGGCAAAAGCAAACGACCTACTGTGAGACATGAAGACAGACTAATGAGCCAGAACATTGCTGCAGGTGGCTGGCAAGTGTATCCCAGAAGAAGCAGGTGTAGAGGGCCGAGGACATGCCGGGGAAGGCTGTAAACAATACCCACCAGAAGGCAGGCAAAAGGGAAGTGAGCCGAAGGGCGACTTTAACATACTCAAGGCTTAAGTATGACGGCAAATGGCCAATTCTCATGGCAGCAGAAGGTCCACAAATGAATGGACAAGACCTGGTTATTGCAAGAAACCAAAGATAAAGTGACAATTTATGGCAGGAACAGGGAGATGTCTACAGAAAGAACACACTTTTCACTTAGTGCCAAAAGCATTGAATGAATCTACTACACTGTTGAATGAGTCTACCACAGCATGCACATAAATAATGTCCTGGGTTTTCTGAAAGATCTATGGCACTGTCTGGTGGTTACAGGTAGTGCTGTACCCATAACACAAACAACTGCAACCATCAGTTTGTCGACATGAGCTAAATATAACAATTTTAAACTAATGGATGCAGGTCATTGTGGTCCTTTGGTGCAGGAAATGGCTCAGGGAAGCTTCCTACCTGATTAACAAGAGATACATTTCTAGAACTTCCGGGATCTGAAAGGAATCGTCTTTCATGTATTGCCAGTAACACTATCAAGCACAGCGCATTACATGGTGCAGTGTCAGGACATCTCTTACTTTTGTAACTGTACTATTCATTTTAAGAACACTGGCTTTGTTTGTTGACTTCGGTCTGCCCAACCGCTTGTAGTGGTGTATACAGCTACAATTAAGCCCAAAGAAAGGTGCAGGTTTAACATAAATCATCCATCCATCTTTTTATAATCTATGAGTTCATGAATATCATATCCAGTTCAGGGACACAGTCTGAAGTCTACCCTGGGTAGTACATCACAGATACAATGTCAATCCAACACAAAACACACACTATGAACAAATGAGAAGGACTAACTCATCTCACGCCACGTTTTTGGATATCAGGAGGAAAACCACACACACACACACACACACACACGGGGAGAGCATTCAAAATCAACACACACAGTGCTGAGGCTGGGAATCTAACCCAACATCCTGGAAAAGTGAGGCAACATTGTTGCCCAAGGTAGGAACAATGTATCTGAATAATAACTCTGACAGAAGTGAGATAAGAAAACAGGGTTTTTATATTTTGTGTGTTTTTCGGAATTATTCCATTTGTGCCGGAGATAAACCAAAATTACTTGACTTGGGAAGTTTGGAATAAAATTTTTGGGGGATATTCTTATTTCAGGGGCTCATCCTAATAGTGAAAAATGTGTTTGGTATGAAGGAGCTCTGATGTTACTCTGAAAAAAGAAAGTAGAATTGCCCACAATGTGAATGAACTGAGCATATTGGCTTAATATCAGTTTCAAATACTCAAACAAAAAAAAATTGTGGTCTTGTGTTGCAGAAGATCTTTTGAACTTGATTGTTGAGACTGTGACCTGAAACCAGTAGAGAAAAGCCAGGAGAAGTAAGTGGCAATTGTTTCTGTTAAAATTTGGGTTAATACAGGAGTGAGTAAGACATTCCTGCCAAAGAAGAAAAATGCATTAGCTCCCTTGGCAGACAAACAGATGATAATGACTGATTGCTTCCCCCATATTAATTAATATACACCCAGCTGTCCATTAACCAAAATGTTACATAGTTCCCAAAAAGAATGGCAAATCAGTACAAAGGTTTAAACCAAATAACTAGCCTTGATATGCTATAGCAGCTCAAAAACATTTGTCAGATTTTTCAATGAGCTGTAAACACCCATAGGAAGGAGCATAGGAACCGGGGGAAGTTGGGGGAAACGTATACCCCCATATTTGATTTGGCTCCTGTCCTCTCTACCCCAAAAATACACCTTTATATTTAAACCGTGATCCCAACAGAATCAAGCCCTCTCTTTTGCCATTGTAACCGCCATATTCTCAGAATTTTACAACAGCCTGCAAAGTATTATACATACATACATACATACATACTGTACATACATACATATCAGTCATCTGCCCGATCGGGCCCTGGGTAGCTGCCTTATTCCATTCCATGTCTCCAATTATGAGTAGGAATAAGATTGAGTATTGCATTGCATTCTGTTTCTTGCTCAGGTCAAGGCCACTTCCTTCTTCCTTGTAATGTTCCCTGTAATAAGTAATGTTACATGTACCCAGAGTCCATTCCCATGACCTGTCAAGGCCTTTCCTGCGCAACTTCTGTAAAAAGGACACCGAACCTGACCCCCACCATTCACGTTGAGGATGATGAGTCCACAAGATGGCTCCACTTAGTGATTTTGAGCTGAGCATGGCTAGAATACATCCGTGGCCACCAGATGCTCACTGGTGAGCACCCCCATTCCCTCCAGGGGTGGGTCCCTGTAACTCTATTCCAGGGTGATAATTCTATTGTATTTTAGTACCTTTCATGGGGGGCTTTGTTGGATCATAGTTTGCCCAGCTTCTCCCCACAGACCTGCTCTCCATGGGAGGTGCTATTCGGAGATGAAGCTCCTGACATATCTCTGTGGATTACCGAAACATTCCCACCCCTCCAGCATGCTAAGGGTACAATCCTCGGAGTGATAGAAATAACATGTTGTCTAATATCAATAGCCCAATGACTGCAATCGAAATATAATTAAAGGACTACACACTCACACGGCCCATAGCCGTGTAATTTAGTGGGTGTGGAACAAAGAGGAATGAAACTGGATTATGCAAGACTGGAAATCTTGTGGTGAGTTCCTGATTACTTAAATGCAATAATTGAGGTGTAGTATAAGTCCTCTCCAAAAGGTTTTCAGCCTAATTAGAGATAGAAACATAATTAAGAAGTGAGGTCCATGAATTAGATTTAGATTTTGAGTTAGAGTTATATTTTGACCATACAAAATCTTTCGCCAAAGATTACAGAGCATGCTCTTTGACGGAATAATATTGTCATAAACTTTGATGTGTTATTGATTACAATCACTATAGCATCGGCATCCTGTAAGGTCCACATTATTGCACCTATCAAGTTTTTGGTTGTGTCTTAGCGTACGATCAAAACTTAATCTTTTTTTCATCTATGATACTGTACATTGCCATTCCAGTACAGCGTTACTTTAACTGTTTCTCAAGAGGACGCTACAACACCATAAAACAGACCCCCCCGTACACCGTGGTACAGTGTATTCCACTGTCAGGAAAGATGCGCTCACAGCGCTATACGCCTAGAAGGATTTCATTGGCTGGCGCGTTGTCTTGGAATTTAACGGAAGCTTCTGATTGGTCTAATTAGCCTTCAATCAAATCCGGGAGTATTTGCTGGTGGCAAAGAAATTAAATGTAGTACTCCTGGATAAGCCGTCGCTCGGAAGGCTGAGTGCGGAGGGAAATACACGCTAGCTATATGTAACGCTTCAGCTTCCGAATATTCTGTAACGGCGCTCCACCGGGGAGGGATTAAAGTAATCAACCGTGTCATCTGGCCGCTTGAGAAAGGGGGAATTTTTTTTTATTGGGTGCGAAGCGCACACGTTCATTCAGGAGGAGGACGGCGTACATTAGCTATTGTTCTGCTGCTTTCCTGTGCACATTTCCCTCCCCGAGCTATATGGCTACGAATGTCGAGCCTATCTACGGACTTTCTGAGGATGAAGTAAGTGATTCCCCGCCGCCCCCGTCCCCGGCCGGTGACAGGCGCCGCCGTTCCTGGCCAAAGGCGTCCAAATTAAAAGTTAGATCGGCGGTCACCTGGCGTGCCTTTGGGAAGCTGTCAGGGCGGGAGGCCGAGGCTAGCTAAGCTAAGCTAGCTACCAGGCGCCGCCACCATCCGCCGCTTCCCTCCTTCCCGTGAGAAACCAGCCAACTTGCCGTAATGCTGGCTTCCCCAGCGCCGCCACTCGCGTACAGCCACCCATCCCCCGTATTCGCCCGCATACGGACGTACATAGATACATATGCGCCCGCAGTAGGGCGGCTAATGTAAATGACAAGTTAGAGCTGAGCCGGACAAAAAACTGCCCCTCTATAGTCAAGCGGTTTCATGCTGAACTTATTAGATCATCTAGTGTGGCTATTTAACACGCCAAAATGTTATTGTCCCCCGGGCCTAGCTAATAGAACAGGTTTGCGTGTAACCAAACAGTGATTAATATCTAGATGACACCGTTTGTTTGGTTACATGAATGGTGTTGCGTATTTAATCCTGTTATTCAGAGGTTGCCGAAGCGACCCTTTCATCGCAGTTCTCTCCCCATCGTTTTACTCTGGTCTGTCTTTCGTTTAGATGCTTTCCGGGACTATGTCGACATTTCACTGTGATACTTGACGCCTATTTCACAGTATATATGTAGTTTCTGTTGTTGTGTCGTTAATACCATTAACAACATTTCTTTATACCGGGCAGTTGATTAGTGTAGTGCATAGCAGAGTATGGCTAAGTTATAATGGGATTCCGTTTTGGTGTAAAAAACGGCAGTGTCCGCAGGTTTCTGTAATGGGGCGGAGATCGATTTCATATCGGAGGACAAATAAACCCGAAATCCTGTCGTTACATGTAGCGTTTCTGGCAGTGACGTATTCCTTCCGAAAGAACACGTAATTGTAATTTGTCGCGGAAGAAGACAAGTTAAAAGTGATTAATAAATAACCATAAACATTTATTCAAAAATTCTAACGCAAATGGAAAGGACACATTACCAAGACTGGCCGAGTACCTAAGTGGCGTGAACATTGTATTGAGAAGGAAACCGCTGAGTATTGTAACTGCTAGATAATATTGTAACCTGAAAGCTACAGAAAAATTTTAATAGTAATGTGCCCTTAATGTGTTCAATATTATTTCTTTTTCACTTCCTACAAGAACTTCTGTCTCTGAACTCAGGGTCTCCATACATTTATTATAAAGATTATCTAATTATAATTTTGGTGATGAAACATTGAGTGTAATACAGGACCCGCATGATATTTTGTTGTAAGGCACTCGGTTGCTTGAAGTTGTAGTTGATAATTTTTTAACTTAGATTTTTGTGGCCAAGCTTTAAATATAGTTGTAAGTTTGGGGGGAGAGAATCGTACCACGATTCACAAATTTGCAAAAATTACCATTTTACTTATCCAGACTGAGTGAGCATGATATTTCACGATAAGTATGAAGTTCGACATCATTTAAACATTTTGGATATTATCTTTTAGAACGGTATTTGCCCAATTATGAACAAAGGAATGGTGGAGGGGCTGATATAATATGACATTTGTAAAACTGGGCTGAATTCTTGGAGGTACTTGGGTGATCATAATGTTTTTCATTAATTTCATTAGGACATTGTGTTTGTTCTCAAATGTCACCTCTAGTTTATGTGCAGTATGAGTTTCAGCTTTTGTAGTACATGATACAAGCAATATGTTTAACATTAAACTAGAAATACATTAGAGAAATAAACACGGTAAACCTGGAATAACAAATTGCATAGTAGTCATGTGATCTTGGGCATGCTTGTATATAAAAAACTAAACATAATTATAATTTCTGTAGTAAATTGAGGTGTGTTGTAAGAGCAATGAGTTTATATGGACTTTCACCTGTGCTATATTATAGTATGTTAATGTAATTTTCACATGTTCTAATAGTGTGTTTATATGAACTGTTCACAAGATTTTTTATATTAAATATTTTGAAATATAAAAATATTATAAAAGAATCTTGTTTTGAAGTACATTCAGACAGACATAAATGTCTATATGCACTGGTATTTGAATTGCTGTGGTACAGTGTGATAGTCTTATTTTAATTGCCCTGGTACAAAATGGGCTGATGTATTAGGTAATTATAGCCTGGAAATCTTCCTGATTATGCCATTATCAAAGTAGCCAAGTTACAGTTCAATAATTTCTTTCTGGATGCATATATCCAGTTTTTTTGTTCAGCATTCAATTCAGTCAGCATTAGTCATATGTCTGACTTCTCGGTTATTAAGTATTTAGATAGAATCTGTACAAAATGAGATTGTTTGTGAATGTATAGTACATACTCTGTCAGTACACACAATGTCTGTCATTTTCTTACAGACTAAGAAAGATAATTTAATCTTGCTGACTTGCATAAAAATGATGCTGACAAAAAAAAACAGTGTGAAAACACCAACTTGTACTTCTTGATTCTGTTATTTGTTTTACATGTTTAAATGAGTGGTTGAAACACAATGCAGCCTACTTGATCAAAGCTTTCAAAGGCACCCAATGTTTTATTTTTAAGTCAGTGTATTTAATTTGTAGGGCTTACATAGTGGACGTCCTTTAAGTCAGCTGACACAGGTGTCATAAACTGAGAGCGAGTTGTCATAAACTGAAAGGATGAGTGGCGCCTGAAATAGTCTATTTTAACTACTTACCAGCAATTACATCCTTACAAGAAACATTGCCTGTAGCATTACAACAATACATTATTGAGGTATGTAAAATGTTGTACATGTGACAGGTAAAGAAAATGGATGGATGGATAAAAACTGACTAAAGTAAACGAACTCCTAGGCACCTGCCACTCGGTTTCATAAAGTCTCAAACAGGGATGTCCTGAACAATCCAAGTCATTTAATATTGCGAATCTGCCAGTACCAGGTACTGATCCAGTACGTTTGTTTTCCCAGAAAATAGTTGAAATAGTTGTACAATGCACAATTAAAGTACATTTAAACTTATTTAAATCAATTCACTGTATATGTATGACAGTTGAATACCTCTGCAATGCTTACACCCAAGCTGTCCTTTAGTGGGTTTTTTTATTATAGCAAACAAGCTAAAAAGTAACAGTTCAACTGCTTTCGTTTTCAATTGAAAGGCACTGCAGCTTCGGATTGTGAAGACACTACTCTCATTTTAATTGATATAATTGATTTTTGATGTTGAAATGGCAAGCAGTCGTTTAGCCTGCTTGGCGTGTTGACAAGGCAGATGTCACTTGAAATCTGCTTAATTTTAATGTACTTTGTATATACTTGTACATTATATAATCAAGATATGTGAATTATTCGCATACTTTTTGGATTATAACTTTTTTTTATAAATGTATGATACATGTTAGAAAGTTTTGTTACAAGTGAATGGTTGTTATGTTTTCTGAAAACTGTAATGCTGCTTTTGGCTGTGTAGTAGCGCATGACTTAATATAGCCCTCCAGAGCCCATAGCAAAAAAATGCACTAAAATCAGTGACCGAATGTGTTTCTCCTCCCAAATCATGTAAGTGCACTTAAATCCCACACTTGAGTCAATGGGAAAATACACTTAAGTCAAAAAAGTGTGCGGCTACGGGCTTTTTTGTCTTAAGTGCATGGGACAATCGACCCCTGACTGAAATTACTCTGCTCCGCAGATCAATAAGCAAAATGCGTATCCAGGCATATCCTTATTTTAAATATATACTTGGGCAAATACTTTCTCCTCACCCCAGCCCAGTCCTGGAAATGCCATATTCAGTGCCTCTGCTTAATTTGTTTAATCTTGCGTCTGTATTAATAGTAGGGTTGAACGATTTTAAGAAAAAATCTAACTGCGATTTATCTGACATATTGCGATTTCATTATCTATTTTTTTTATTTTAAATCTCAGTTCAGTATTCACTATATTATATGTAGGCCTATAAAAAAAGTAATTTATGCACAACCGTACACTGAAATCTGAACTGCTTTATACATTTATCCACAGATAAGAATGGAAATATATTAATTGACTCAAAATTAATATATTAACATAAATGATATAGAGCATACACCTAAGGAAGCATAGATCAATTCTCTAGCAGCCCGAACATGTTAAAGTGATTGTATTTTTACATTTTAAGTGCCTCGTTTGCAAACAGCGCTCGACCGCTTTTTTACCCTTCATAATGTGCTTCCGGAAAGTCCCATGTACACAACGGTCAAATTAGCAGAGAACAACAATGCATAAAACTACTATCAGAAAAGCCGCGACTGTGTTGAGTTAAATAAAGTAATGAAAATAAAACAATTCCAGTAATAAAAATATTAGGCATCTTACGGCTAATGCTGCTTGGACCCCTAATATTAGGACCTTTCTGTAAACAATCTCTGACCATTAAATAAGTAGGTAATTCGCTTACGGTTCAGCAGAGGAACCAATATTTTTTGCACTGCGAATGTAATGTTTTCCTTGCGTTTCACATGTCTGTTGTTTGTGGGCATATACACAGTCACTTTTGGCCACTTCTGATTGGTGAGCATGACTGGAATGTGAGGAGCATGGCACTTCTGATTGGTGAGACTGACTGTCACACAAGGACAGCATGAATTTGCAAGACTATTCTCACAACAGTTTAAACCCTGAGTCAGACGTGCTGTATAATGCATATCCTAAATCGCAGCCTTTGCGATTTGCTAATCGCATTGTTTCAAATCACAATTTCGATGTGAAATCGATAAATCATTCAGCCCTAATTAATAGCGATGCATTTAGACTTAGATTTGCTGTAATGTCCATAGTATGCAGTCATGCTGTAGTTACAGATGTCATAGTAACACAGGAATTCAAATGTTTAATGGGCCTTCATTTTTAAAAATTTTTGTTGTCTGAAGTTGTGGTAGTCAGGTCAGTTAATTATCACATACAGGTTTCCCCCACTTTACGAATATTTGCTTTGAGTGATTTTTGCTTTTGAAGGGCCTATATTACCACCTGTTTTTCCCCATATAAATTAGTGGTAATTGCTTCTTTGCCTTATGGCATTTTGGGCTGCGAAAGATTTCACAGCAAAGCAGGAGGTACCTGTATTTATAGTTGGTCATATGAGAAAATGGTGATATTTAAGTCCATTGCCCACATGTGAAAATCCATAAACAAATTTAGCTCTGTATAGTGGTAACATTCCTACTTTGAAGTTCATAAAAGTTCATACGTCGTATTCCTGCTTTAGAGGTGTGTATACTGTACATACATATATTGATACCTGCATGTAAGCTTACTTCTTGTTTTGTAGCAGTAGTAATGATGTATTTAAGCTTGTATGTTGTCCTTTTTCAATGGGCTGTGTGAGTTGTGTTTTTTAATGGTCATCATATTTTGTGTTAAGTTGTAATAGTTACAGGCTGTTGGTTGCACTACGTGGTTTAACATGGTGTTATAAAGGAAAGCCAGCTGGAAATTTACTGTCATTAATAGGGATGTCTTTTCAGTTTGTTGTGCTCCAAATCAGCAGGAAAGAGGGCAATTGGGAGAGTTTGGGGAAAGCCAAGCCAGCGTACTTGGTCCGGTTTTTTACATAATTCTGCACTGTAGGCTGCAACTTCTTCGTGAACTCATGTACTTCATGAACATGCACTCCAATCCCATTCATCCATCAATCCATCTGTCCATTTTCTGTATCTTGTCTGAGTCAGGGTTGGGGGGGGGGGG
>JAODKN010000114.1:17644198-17656107 GCA_026774425.1 Petrocephalus zakoni
AACGACAATATAATAAACGGTTATATAACAATTAAGCTGGAAAAATGTCCTTGATTAACCCGCTCCTATTACTGTACACCGTTTTCCCTAACTTGAAAACTCTGTCGAATTTTTTTTTTGGTCCCTTTGAGTTTGACTTAGCGAGGTCCGACTGTGTGTGTGTGTGTGTGTGTGTGTGTATATCAGCTTATTTGTGTTATTTATTTATTTATTTATTTATTTATTTATTTAGACTGAGGATCCTGTCATGGAGCGACCATATACATTTAAAGATTTCTTGCTGAGGCCGCGAAGGTTAGTAGCAAATTTTGGAACCTGAGAGTTAAATACAAACAATTTTGTTTGTTCTGTCAATGTTTAATGGTCACAAGCTAAAAGATGAAATGCAGCCTGAAATGTGTATGCAGTTTCCTTCAGAATATCTGAATCCTGAATCTTGTGTTTTTGTGTCTCAGTCACAAGTCGCGTGTGAAGGGTTATCTCAGATTAAAAATGGCCTACTTGCCTAAGAATGGAGGACAAGAAGAGGACAATGCTGAAACGAGAGAAGAGGCGGAGGTACGTTTTCTTTAGCTAGCCCTTTTTAGAAAGAACTATCTGGACAGATTTTTGAATGACAGCCATCGGTACACACCACCCTGTAGGTGAGCAAAAGCACAAGTTAGATTGCAGTACGATACAGTGCAGTACTCCTAAGTAAAAGACTTTAATGTAGCCATCTTTAGTTGGAATAATCTAAACGCTTTTCTTTTCGGTAGGGATGGGAGGTGGCAGATTCTGCAGACTCAGGGTCTCAGCGTCAGCAACAGCTTCAACCTCCACTGCCTCCTGGCTGGGAAGAGAAGATCGACAACCTGGGTCGGACCTACTACGTCAACCACAACAACCGCACTACGCAGTGGAAGAGGCCCAGCTTTGTGTAAGTCTGCAGAACGATGCGTATACACTGCACGTGATGTCATTTGCTAACAGTTCAAAGGCACGACACAAAAGCTAAGTGCTGCAGATACCAGGTTCTCTTGTACATCAGGTTATATTTCTGCAGTAGGTATTATTTTACAAACTGTAAGTATATTTTGTTCTGTAATAGGTGCTTTTCAGCAGGGCAAAAGACGCCAATGGGTTTGCTTTTGTGTTTAGTGTTGAATCATTCAGCTGTTCTGCCTGAGAAATGGTGGTGTTTAAACCAGAATGGATACTGGTATATTGCATCTTTCCGTGGAGAGAGCAAGTACTAAATCCTAGGTCTATTGAAAGAAAAATCTGACTTTTGCAGCAAAGTGAATATCTCTGGTGTTCGCCTATTTCAGGGATGTCATTTCAGAGACAGAGAATGACAATCATATCAGGCAGATCAACCAGGAGGCTCACCGCGTCTTCCGATCAAGGAGACACATCAGCGAGGACCTGGAGAATGAGTCCATCGAAGCTCGAGACATGGACGATGTGAGTCTGTCAAGGGTTCCCTATGAATTCTATTCTTGTAAAGCTGACTTAAAGAGAGTAGCACCTACAAAAGCAAGCATTACTCAGACCTGAAAGATTCTGTATAATGTTTCACGTGTTCATTCTAGTAACCGTTAGTTATTGGGGAAAAAATGTCGCATAGACGCCATAAATTAAAAATACACCATAAGTTCTAAAATGAATGACTACATTGCTTAATGATTATTGCTAAGTAAATATATTTACTATTATGTAGTACAAAAGATTTTGTTTCTCCTGTTTTTTCTTCCAGTCCTGGGAACCAATCTCGGAAGAGGAATCCATGACAGTCGACCCCCAGAACCAATCCGTAACGCCGCTCACCTCTCCAACTCCCGCCCCCCACGCTAGCCCTCAGGCTTTTGCTGAGGAAATCAACCTGCGCTTGTCACTTACCACCGATACCAATGGAGAGGCCTCCAGCTCGGGTCCTCCTGTGGTAAGTGCCGCACTTTGGCCTCCCTCGCTGAGGTTCTGCTGTGTATTTCGGCGAGGGGAAAAGCACAGGTGTAGAACATCACGGACAGTCCTGCTTAAAGTTATTTATCAACAGGGGAATGGCCGTAGGCTTTGCACTGAGACTGTAAATCACATGCTTTCACACACAGTGTCCTGTCTCTCTCAGCAGAGCCAGCTATCCTCCAGGCTTCGCTCGTCAAGTATGACAGATGGGGTCAGTGAGCAGAGCCAGCCCCTGCCACTAGCGGTATGCTGCTTCTTCCTCCTCATCCTCCTCCTCCTCCTGTCCTTATTCCCTTCTTTCACACATCCTCACTGCCCTTCCTGTGTTGCCCACACAGTAAATCGCACCCATCACTTCCTCACTGTGACTTCTGCATGCGATGATTACGTTTCACTTGCTGCTCTGTGTTAAACCCATTTATGGGTGATGGTTACAGAATCAGTCAGCTGCAGCTTTTGGGTGAGCAACAGAAGATGTATACCAGATGAATGGAATGATTCATTAGACATCCTCTGACACCTTTATCGGTTATAGAGACTGCAGACGCAGCATTCTGTTCAATCCTGCTGTTTGAACATAATACTACTCTTAATCGTAATAATAATAATCTTATATAGCACTTTTCATATGTGGAATGCAGCTGAAAATGCTTCACATATTATAATAAAACCAAAGACTGAGGCAACTATAGTACAGTAGAGTACAAAGACATTATAGAATAAATAAGCAAAAGTAAATAAAAGCTAAACAAACAAAATATGAAGGAACATGCCTGTGCATACAGCAGACATCTCCACGGTTGTTGGAAATCCTGGATTTTTGTGGGATTTTGGTTTGGAAAATTTGAGACCTTCCAGAATATTTTGGATAAAAATATATTAAATGGGTAAAATTGGTTAATGTTTGGCTATTTCTTGTTTTTGCTTTTTATTGAATGGATCTCAAATGTAGTGTAGATCCTCCGCTTAGTGGTCTTGAAGTCACTAGATATTTAACATTTTTCAGAATGCTTACGTAGTGTTTCCCAATCCAGTCCATGGGGATCACCAGGCACATTTTTGCTCTCTCCCAGCCAATCGAGAACACCGAATACCTGCTTACTGGTATGTAGGGAGCTGGGAGGGAGCAAAAATGTGGACTGTTTGGGGGTCCCTGAGGACTGGGTTGGGAAACAATGTGCTAAAGAATAAATAATATGAAAATTGACTTCAAAACAGTAAGGATCAAGTGGCTTTTGCCAGAGAGCCATTGACATGGGATTTCTGTTGAGTTGGTATATGAACGACATTTTGGAAAAAAAATACCCATTTGGGAATACTGAAACCAGAACAGGGCAGGTGACGTATATATTCTAGCCACTGAAGTCATACACCGAAGTATATAGAAAATGTATAGAAGTATCTACTTTTTGGGGTATTGGTTACTCAACTGCAAAGGCCAGCGACAGAGACTTCAAAAATGAAGGGTGTATGCTGTGGTGAGTGTAAGCATACCTGTGCTCAAAGGTGTGTTTCCCTTTATGGTCCATGGCTTCATGGCACCACAGACTGTGCACATTTTTGTTCCCTTCTAGCTCCCAGTAGTAGCAAACATGTTGACTGTCTATGGGTCCCCGAGGAGCGGATTGGGAAATGTCGTCTCAACAGGTTTCATGCACCGGAATATGTGCATCACAACTGCATGAGTGTACCACTAAGCAGTGTTTCCCAATCTGGTCTTCAGGGACTCATAGGCAGTCCCCTGGGAGCTGGGAGGGAGTAAATATGTGGACCGTGTGGCAGGCAGCTGGGAGGGGGACAGAAATGTGGACCGTCTGTGGGTCCCTGTGGACAGGGTTGGGAAACACTGCCGTAAAGGCTGAATCCGTGGGATTTCGATGTTGAGAAGTGGGTGTGAGGCTTACTGAAAAGTCCAAGTCAAAAACAGTTTTCTTGTTGTTTTAAGGGTGGGCATATATTAATAACTACGCAGTCAGTACACAGTCATTGCTCTTTAAGCAATGATTGGCCATATTTGTCTGCATAGGCTGAAGCATATCCTGAATTGTCTGGGACTGATTGTTGGATTGTTCTGTAGTAATAAATTACTTTGAAATGTTTTAGTAATACACATTAATGGACAGTATACTGGAGAACTGTAATTGGAGTAAGGAAATCAGTAACGAGGTTTTGGAAATCCATGGATTTCTTTTGAAAAGTGCATGAAGGCGTTTTTTTTTGCTCTGAAGGCGCCTAAAAACCCATTTTCTACAGTCTTTTTCAAGTCTTTAACAAGAATTATACACTAGGGCAATAGATGGTAAATAATATTTAACAGGGAATTCATTTTAAATGCACTTTGTGAATTATTGTGGTTCCATTATGCCATTAGACCTTTTTGTTAGTACTCTGTAGCTAAGCAACTGTATTCTACATCTGTTCAGCTATTAAGATGTTTTCATATGTCAAGTTATAGAAAGGCTGCTGTTTTCCTGTCTCTGTAAGGTGGTGTATACAAGTATTCTACATTTTTAAGTGCGTGTGATCAGATCTCACACAGTGCTCTGTCTCCAAATCACCTAATCAGCTCCAGTTGTTGGATGAGCAAAGTTAGATGTTTACCAGCTGAAAGGTGTAACTCAAAGGCCTTTCTTCATATGCTCTGTTTATCTTCAATTATGGCAGTCTCTGGATTGATGCAATTCTGTAAAGTTTGCCTGTATTGCAAGTGTCACCAAGGTAACCTACGTCATAATTTGTGACTCTACCAAATGCCTATTATTCCTTTTACAGCTACGGAAATAATCACTAGGAAAACAATAGGGATCCTGCTCTGCTGGTACTTAGACCAATAATACATTTATAACATAAAATAACACATAATAATTGTTTCAAGACTTTTATGGATGTTACAAATTTAATTTAACCACTTCTTGACTATAGTATGGCCAATTTTCCAATTTTCATTTCGTGGCGTTATATAACACTTTCTGTGGTGTGTAAGAATCAGTCATCTCTCTTGGAATATGTCAGTGTTGCCTGTTTATTTTTCAGCAGTACATTTTAAAAGTTCTTGCACAGTAATTTCGCTCTTTGCTTTATGGCTCGGCATTCTTAAGTCCATTTGGTATATGTATTTTTGTTTTTATTTATTTATGTATTTGCTAACGAAGCAGTGATAATTACAGAGAGCGCGGGTGATGATTTTTGATTGCCGGGAAGGTCCGCAGCATGCTGACAGGAAGTGCGGGCAGCTACATTCTGTACTCTCATCCCGCATTTTTCCATCTTCTCTTCTTGCTAATTAAGTGAAACTGCAGAAGAGTCGGGAGATGGAAGAACAGGATGTTGTACAATGGAGGGATAGTCCCATCACTTTTATTATATATACTGCATGAAGCTGTGTGTTATTTATGGCAGAACGGTGGGGCAGAGCCTTGCACTGTTTCTGAACTCTAGGGCCATTTGTTTGGTTCTGGCCTCCTGTGTGTTTGCACCTTCATCCATGTGCTCATGTTTCCTCTGGGTATCTTAGTATCAATCCATGGTGCAAAAACTTGCATTTACCTGAACTGGTGTTTCACAGCTGCTTATTGCATGTATGAGTGTGCTTTCTGGGATGGACTGCAGGGTCACTGTGACCCTTTAGCAGATAAGAGGTTATGGGAGATGGATGAATGGTCATAATAATTTTACTTGGATTACACTTAGGTATGTATGTGTGGGCTTTTTGTTTTTGTTAATCTTATATATTTGTATATATAATTAGCCTAGGAGATGTTTCGCTGCTCTCTCCTCTTTTCCGTTCTCCATAGCAAGTGCATAGCAGTCCATATTAAAGTGAGCCCTGGTATATCGTCCTGCATTATGCTGTGATTTATGTTTTCCTTTTCTTCATGATTGAGTACGAGTTAATTTGGACTCTTTTTTTGTAATAAATATGATGCTGAAAGTCTGTGACTTTAAAAGATATTAGTGTAGAAGTTAGGGAAAGGCAAGTGGCGAAGGACAGCTGTGCGCAGAAGGACGTACTCCTTGGGAAAGAGATGCATGCTTTGGATAAAGAGATTAAGACAAAGCTGATAAGTATCTGGATGTGCTGGTTTGGCTGCGGACACAGTTTGGCACAGTTTTTAAGGACGTTCAGCCCCGTGGAGGCAAACTGAATGGCAGTGAATATAAAATCTCTCTAGGTGATCGTTTATTTTGTGCTGAAGCCGTTGGAATCTTGGAAATTTTATAGATTGATGATGCTCTTATCTACAGGGCAGAAGAGGAAGAAAATAAAATCACCAAGTGGTTTAATTATCATGAAAACAATGCAAACCATATTCATTGACTGTCCTGAACACAATTGAACATTAATTGGTTAACTGGAAATTTTAAAATGATACAAGTGATACAACCAATGTTTTTCAAAACCCAAAGCCAAACAATGCCCTGCTAAATTATTAAAGAAACATGTTAAAGTGTTCAAAACACTTCAAAGCCTGTGCCAAGTTTTACTGAAGCTGCTGTTACCGGTAGATTTTGTTGACCATATCGTTTTTTTTTTTCTTTTTGCAGTCAAAGCTATTTTGTACATAAATTTCAAATATATAATTATATAGTATATAGTTATTTAGCTTTGTATATTGTAAATGAAAGAATGGACCTAGTTTCCTTTAAAGGCGGTGAAATACTTGAAAATTGAAATTCATAGACATTTGTGTGTTGGTTTTGATTTTGGTTATGAGTACTTCATAAAACATAGTTGTAGTGTAATCAGTTTTTAGTAATTTGTCATTTGAAGCATTTATATCAATAAATAATAAATAGTCCAGACCTTTTAACTTCAGTCAGATATAATCTGGGTTGTTCTTATTTTTTCTACTTTTTCCATATATTTGTTGAGTCCTTGCATGCAGATCATCATGAGCGCATTCGCTTCCCTCAAATGACTCACTGTCTCTGGCGTGCTCCTGTTCCCATGCTTTCTTCTTCCAATCCCTCACTCGCATCCTAAGCCCTCTGCTCAGAGCAGACAAACCCAGTGAACAGGCCCTCACTCTGAAGTTATTGTTTATCACCAGAGCTCCCAGACCAGAAGGACCAGAGCTCAAACTGTCACAGGCGTTGAAGAGCCTATGGTAATGTCCTTTTATGTACATCCTTTTTCCCTTTTATTTATTTACTTATTTAAAAAAAGTGTCATCATGCAAATGCAGTTAGGTGAGGACTCAATGTAACTAATAGTAAGCATGTCATTAATGTGACTTCCACAGCTTAATGCATTACTCCCAAGATGGGATTCATCTTCTAGTCTTTTGGTAGAACATATATTTTTTTCATTTATGTCCTTCTGTCCAAAAATCATTAACTGAGACAGGCAAAGTTCATAAAGGCTTAACATTAATCATTAATAAGGTGTCAGCATTGCTACTTGACATATCCAATGATTTTTTTTTCATGGTCCCTTAAAAAAACATTATATTGGAGGAACAGTTTAAACTCATTAAATGGAATCCATCTAATAATTAAAACTGTATTTGTATTTGTGAGTACCAGTACTTGAAACTCTAAACAAATGTAATATAAAGCAAAACTATTTAGAAACTATTAGAAATTGTACCTATTTATATTCAGAGCCATTTTTTTTAAAAGAATATTAAACTTTTGTTTTATTATTTTCCACATGTTGAGAATTGCATATCCCAAAACTTTTTTTCCTTAAAGATTAATCTTTAGTTTGATGGCTTATTATTGTACGTTCCTTTGCTTTGCTGTACTGAATAAATGTTAAGTTCTCACACAGACAGGAAGCTTGCTTCAAATTATAAAAAGCTTCATTTATTCTGTCTTCATAAGGGTTGAAACAAGATTGCTCAAAGTTTTTCAGTTTGTAATAAATGAAACGAGCCAGGGTAATAAAATGACTAATGCTAACCAATGGACCATTTTTATAGTGCAATTACTGGTGGTTTATTGAGGGGTAAATGTTTTATATTTCGATTACTTCATTTCCAATAAAGCATAATTCAGAAAATTAAACCATCACATGATCAGACTACATGCTTTTATTGCCATGCATGTAAATTTTATTCTTATAAATAATTGTGTAATGGTCCTTGAGTGCTAATGTTACGACAACAATTAAAACGGAAACAAAAAGTCTTGCCATAGTCCTTCATAGTCTTAGACTACTGGATTTCTAAGGGAGTAATTCGGGTTAAGTGCTCTATTCATTTCATGAGCTGAATCCCTTCTGGGACTTTGGTTGTTTAGATTAGGAGCTTTGATGATCTTACCGAACTAATACCCCTGTTTTGTATTCTTTACGTCACAATGTGTTCATAACGCATATGAACTTCATATGTTCTTTATTAGTGATATTTGTTAAGCTCAGCCTGTACACTGCAAATTCTTCAGCAGGTATCAAGGTGTCTCTGCAGTGTGGTAGACATGAGTACTGTACTGTTTGCCTTTTTATACTTTGGCCCTGTGTGAAATTACACAGTTTGTTTTTTTGTGCGTGTTTTGTGGCAATACGTTTAAGATGAAGACTGTGATGTATATCAAACACTAGGGGTCTCATTCAAGAAATGTGAGCAGAACTTCGTTCGTAAACGGGAAATCCGGAATTTGTCAATGTTTTGGTGAGGACATGCTCCGGACCTAGCGAAGCGTGTGTCTAAATAAAAAGCGTGATATATGATATATGAATGCCATTTGCACAAAAATATCGGTGACTGGAAAAAAGTGAACTTTTGCGAGATCCTGCAAAACCTTTGTGAGATCTCATAAAAGTCCATCTTTTTTTTTTTTCTCCAACCACCATTTTCTTCCCCCTCCATGTCCCTTCCAGGGCCCCATAGTTAAAAGTCACTTTATCACTTTTGACATTTTGGCAGATCCTGGGCACATGTGGCCCCACTTCCTTACAAGGTAAGACTTGGGGCATTGATGGTTGTGGATTATCGTAATGAACTGACAGCATACACATGGCTGGCAATTACAGATGATTGGCTTTTATGAACCTACACAGGGTATTAAAAAAATATAGGTTTTACTTCTGGTTTATGAATGTGGTGTAAAATTTTAGCCAGATCGCCTTTTACGTGCAAATGTGTTGGTTAGTTTATGAACGTTTCATGAATGAGACCCTAGATACCCGGCACTAGGTTTCATTTCGAAAACAATTTTTCTAAATAGTTATTGGGGCCTGCTTTGTTTGCTGGTTCAGCCAACATTTTGATTAGTTCGATCTGTCTGGCCTGTCAATGATGTGATTGAGGTGTTGCATCTGTGTATCGTGAGGTTCTACAAGAGTTTCAGTGTTTTTTTTTTTGCTTGAGGCAGCATGATTTTAAGTTGTAAGGAATTCTTTAATATGAAAACATGCATATTGGTGCTCAGGCTACTATGGAGACATAGTAATAAGTTTTAGTAACCTACCATGAATGTCTTGGCAAAATGTTAAGCTTGGCTTTTATTCTGTTTTCCCCGGTTCTGTTAGAGTAAATGTTTAGTAGGCAAATGATGGGTAAATAAAGTAATTAACTTTAGGGGGGAATTTTAGATTATATATGTTTTGAACATCTGAGATATTCAAAACCTGTCCAAATATTGTCAGGATTTAAATTCGTTTTTTTATATTATTATTATTATTATTATTATGATGATGTAAAATTTTCCTTTCCCTCCCCTCAGAGTTTTGCAGAAGCGCTTTGCTTGGTTCCTCCTCAGATGTATTAATTTGAGCTTTGCTGTTTCATTGGCCAGTCGCCTTCTGCGGTACAGGCCCTCACCACACCTGGCCTACCCCCAGGATGGGAGGAGAGGAAGGACGGCAAGGGGCGCACGTATTACGTGAATCATAACAACCGCAGTACCACCTGGACTCGCCCCATCCTACAGGTACACGGTCACCGGGACGTCTTTCGGGGCCCACCTGTCATCAGTCGTCAGCTCTTCTTCCTCTTCACCCATTGTTCTTGTTTGTCTCTCAGCCATCTCACCTGATTGCCGCTTCAAGTGTTTGGGCCTGAACTTTCATCGCTTGTTATTTTCAGTGATCTGTACCCTTCTCTTACTCAATCTTGAATTTGCTTTCCTTCCATATGCTGTCAAGATGGTATTCAGTCGGCTTGAGTCTTGCCAGTAACAAAGGGAAGGTCAGTCAGTCATTTACATGGGATGAGGTGCTAGGATTAAACCCTGTCAACCTTATACCTGCTTATTGCATAAATTTGCTTGTTTGTGGTTTCTCGTTACCTGGCATATTTAACGAAACGGCAAATCATCTCTTGAGGCCTAGTGGTTTAAAGGCTCACCCATCCTGTTCAAGGTCTATGACTGGCTGGCCTTTCCTTTGGTCATCTGCGATGGATCCTCGTGCACCGACACATGCTTCTCGGGCCATGCTTTTGTGCTGTGCATTGAGTGCACACTGAGCTCTTGTTTTACTTTTAAAGCGTCCTTCTCCACAACAGCACACAGACGACGGGGCCGGTGCCAACGCCACCAGCGACACTTCCGCCCCCACAGCCGTGGCCAACAGCCACCTGAATGAGCCCCAGCTTCGGCGGCCACGTAGCCTCAGCTCTCCCACTGTCACCCTGTCAGCCCCAATTGAGGTGAGAGTGCCCCGCCCCCTGCCCTGCTCCGCCCCCTGCCCTGCTCCGCCCCCCACCTGCTTCTTCTTGTTCCCATCGCTAACATTCTCATCTCCCCTCTCGCTTTCCTTTCTCCTCTAGGGTCAGCCCTTCTGCACCTCTTTGACTTACAGAGTTTCTGTGTGCTCTCATCCACTTGTGTGCTGATATTAATCTCATTTTCCACATCTTATTTTCTTACCTCTTTCTTTTTTTTCGTCCCCTTGGCAATAGGAGGACAATAAATAATTTACAGGAAAATGACCAAGTATATAAGGCAAGTGTGAAACACATATAATACATTGTGGTGAAAATGCTTTGGTTCAGTTATTTATTTTTTTTTGGTCTATTCTGTTTTATTTAATGTTTTTTTTTTTTTTGCGTATAATCCTTAAAGCTGCTCTCTCTGTTATGTGATAAGGACATTAAAGAATGGAATGCTGATATCATTCTTATGAAGTTTAAGTATCATTTCCAGATGTAGAGGGTTATGCTTTTAAAGGATGATAGGATTACATTAGAGATTTAAATTCCGGTGTGGTCCTTTTTGCTTTTGGTCATTCTTCATAGAGCATGCAGTAGGAATAGAAGCTATTTGGTATGATATATCATCTTTAATATTGCTAAGTTTTCTTCACCTCATTATTTGTTGACCAGTTGCCATGGAATCACTGGGAGATACTGGAACATTAATACAGAACTTCTGATATCGATTTGCTGTTTGTAACTGTGTCAGCAGTACAGTTTGTAGATTGACATGCAATTATTAAAAAACCATTTAAGGACTGGCATGTAAAGATATGAACAGAGTAATTGTAATGGGCAGGGTATGAGAGCGAAGGGAAGCACGTGATATGGGAATGTTACGAGAGGCAGGATCAGGGACTTGATTATGCTGTGGGAGTGGAGGTGGGTTTAAGCGGTGATGTAGGGAGGGATGGGAGCAGAAGTCTGCTTAGGCATCAGCGCCAGGGAAAAGCAGAAGAACACTGAACGAGGTCTGTGTGCCAAACAGGGCTACAATCGGGGATAGGCTCAGGGATCAGGAACTGGAAGAACGAAGCTCAGTTTTACAGGACTAGTTATAAGGCATGAGTTAAGTAAACAAATGCACTTCCCACCTGACATTGCACCCACACTCTTCTTCACACGTTTAAATAAATAAAATATTTATTCTCAGCACTGCATCGTGCTGCTGTGATAGATTACCGTTTGGCAGATGTTTATATTTTCTTTCACATTGCTATATTTAAAACCCACACATATATGTATATAGGGCTGTCAAAATTGACGCGTTAACGCGGATTAATCCAGCATCGTGATTAATCTGATTAAATATATTAACGCATT
>JAODKN010000114.1:17656207-17671979 GCA_026774425.1 Petrocephalus zakoni
GCAGCGTTGCCAACTATTTCTTACCTGAACTTACCTCAACGCTGCATTTCAGGGATTTTGAGTCACTCTGCGCTGCACGATGCTGGATTAATCCGCGTTAACGCGTCAATTTTGACAGCCCTAATATTTATGTGTGTGTGTATGTATATAATTGATTTAAGAGATGTTAAAAAGAAAGGGATGTTGAAAATTTAATCAGATCATTACATACCCTTATATGTAATGGTCTGATTAAATTTTCAAAATGTCTTTTAAATATCTCATAATCCAGTTATGAGGGACATTTAAATAAAGAATAGTAGAATGATAACCTTACAGTATTATCTTTTAGTGTGTTGTCCGAGCAAATTAGCTAGGGCAAAATACTTTCCTTTGAAAATCTTTTTTTCTATAGGCAACACATTTTTGCGACCTTGAGTTGTTCCTTAATAAAGTGGCGAAATGGATACAACATTTGGGAATATGTCTTTACCTGTCAGAAGGCCACCTGAATAAAATTTCCCCATAGGAGAGCTCATAATAATCTGCCTGAATACAGAGTTGTGCCACTGACCGCTGCCATTGATCAGACTATGCCACTGCTGCTGGCCATTTCATACAAAGAATAAATGGTTTCTTTGAAATCAGTGCTTTTGTTAGGTTTCCTTTGCGTTTTTGTTCAGTTTTTTGCATTTGTTGATCCATCCGTCTCAAATAAGGAATTTTGATTTGCTTGAGTGACAAACCCAGCCACTGTATGAGCAATTATATGTACAAATTCCATAACCATCGGCGTTCTGTGCAACCAAAGTACTAACATTACAGTTTGCTCATTACCTACCTTAGGGTGCACTTGTCAAGAGCAACAAATCAATAGTACATTTACTTTAGACGCAGCGAATTAATTTGATTTCTGTTGACGTGCTTTGTGTTGCAGAAACGCATAAACTGGAGCTATATCTCTTGTATGATTATGTTTACAAATTTGTTTGCGTAGGCTCCATTCACTGCTAATGTCCCCTGATGGGTACATGAGTCGAAGCACAAGCAGACTGATGCTCACATACGAGATGAACTATGGATAGCAAGCCTGTTAATAAGGATCACATCAGATTCTCCAACTATTAGACCATGGTTAAGACTATTGGTTTTTGTTTTGTGATTTGTGGGTTGGGTGGTATTTTGAAACAATATGCCAATATGCTTTGTGCTTTTGGGTCATGTGATGGTCATATGTTGCATCATGCTTGCAAAATGATTTTATCGGCTGTTGCTGATTCCAGGTGAGAGGAACTAACTGCAGTTTTTTTTTTTTGGGGGGGGCTACAGTCAAGCTAGCCTGCTTGCATTTACAGATGACCTCATCTTTCATTTCATGGCATGTTAACACATAGCAATATTAGGCTCTCTGTCAATTTGATGAGATGTTTAAAACAAGTAAACGAACATGTCAGTATAAGTGTGCAGTAATACAACAGCATCAGAATAAAAAAAACAGTACAACCATGCTGCCTTGAATTTTTTATTTTTTTTACTTAAACGGGTAATTTCAGAACAAATGTCATATTGTACAATTGGACTGAACAGACTGGGCCATAGTTAGCCAGCGAAACAGGTCAGATTCAAGGAGCAGCTTGACAGAAGCAGAAATGTGGTGCTCTGTAGAATATGAAGCTGCTGCCCTTTGTGCACAAGACCAGCTGCTCCACACCACATTATCAATAATTCCACATGCTTTCAAAGGCCTACAGCTTGGAAAATGCTGTCTTCCTGTTGCCTCACAAACTGTCTTTCAAACACGTATTGGTATTAGGTGCCTAGTTAATGTACTTTGTAAGAATCTTTTAGTATGACCACATAATCGACATGCTTCAGCGAAAAGGATGATTTGTTTTCTTGGATCTGAGAATTTTGTTTTTCTGTGCAGTCTGTCAAGCAATCCTGGTAATAGCACACACTTCTAAGAATGTTATTGTATTCTGTGAATGAAAATTGTCCAGCTGGTAATAAGCTGCAGTTTGAATTTAGAGTAAATGTAGTATTTGCATTTGATTTTGGTAACACAGGGCAAGTGTATGTCAAGTATCGAGGATTTTCTGTACAGTGGATTATACAGGTGTTTTTCAACTGGGGAGCACAGGATTTTTAAGTTGGTCATCATATCTTTAGGACATATGCACTTCCTGCAATCGAGAAATGCCTCCAGGTGACAAGGTGTCAGAATTGTCACTGTGTCAAGTCATCTGGAGAGTTTTTTTGGCTTTTACCGTATACAGGGAAAAAAAAAAAAACTGCTAGCAAAGTAACTGCTGGGTTAAAAGCCTGAGGGAGATACGGGCAGGACGCGTGATGAATGATGCAGTCATTATAGGTGTGACGTCAGTGGCATGTCAACAAAGTCCTTTAAAATACATGAAACCATGGTTCATTTTCAAATGCTAAAATGCCAGCTGGCACACTTCAATTGTACTGTGTAATAAAAGTAAGGAAATCAGCCTGTATAAATGAACTAAGTGAAATGAATATGCTGTTTTGTGATTAAATTTATTTATGTAATTACGAACCTTTCCAGGGAGCCAACAATATCCAGGCACGACGTGCGGTAAAGGACACTTTATCAAACCCGCAGTCGCCGCAGCCATCGCCTTACAGCTCTCCCAAGTCCCAGCACAAGGCCGCTCAGAGCTTCCTGCCGCCCGGCTGGGAGATGAGGATCGCCCCCAACGGGCGCCCCTTCTTCATTGATCACAATACCAGGACAACCACCTGGGTAAGAGACTCTTCCAGGGTTTCGGCCCGACGAGAACACGAGGCAGAGGCAGAGCTTTCTTACACACAATGCTTAAAATGTCATTTAAGGGTTTTTAGCTCTAATTGCTTGACTTTGTAAATACTGAATGCTGTATATCCTGCTCAGTTAAAGGTTTAACAAAAGAAGAGGCCAATGGAGCGTCGCAGACCGTTTTTAATGATTATAATTACGTTTTACTAAAGCTGTCATTATTACTCACTTAAATTCGGTCATTCAATTATTAAAACGCGTCGATTAAAAATTTTCCTATTCGATTATGCTCCGATATGGCAGAAGGAAAACTGCGCCTAGCAGTTGAGGGACAAAAAGAGCGAAAGCATCAGTTACGTGGGAGTATTTCACATTAAAAGTGAATGAAAGTGCAACACAAATGCGATGCAAAGACATCTGAAAAGAAGATGTTCAGGTTTGACAGACTCGCCCAATAATGTGAGCTTAGCCATAGATATGTGCCACTTTGACTTAAATTATTCTGCTTAAATTAATTTCTACAATTCTTGTATGTCAAAATAATTGCCAAGACCCCTTATTTAACCTCATCATCTGACAAAATATGGTACATAATAACCATCATTTATGATTTTTTTGTGAACATATGTGTTTTAGGGCTGAATGATGTTGGAAACATTGTTACATTGATATTTTTGCTATATTTAGGAGTTTTATTTAGGAAAATTATCTACCAACAAAGTCTAAATAACTTTGTGCCAAGTTGTGCCAAGAGATGCAATATGGGACTGACAAATCGCTTGCTTTTGCTCATTATAATTTCTGTGGAATGAAAAATATTTCCATACAGCGGAGTATGAATGTCTTTTGAAGACCAGCTCTTGTTTGCCGTTCTCCTTTTCACTAATTTTTGTTTGATTTCTCACAAACGTGCCACACCGTCCAAGTGAGTCCAGCAGCAAGGGCGAGAATGATCGTCTATGAGGGCGCATGGAGAGCTCATGTAAAAGCAGCAGTAAAAAAAGCAGATTTTTTCCCCCCATATACTGGATATCCGTCATTAAAATTGCATAAATGTTTTGGCACTACTGTGCTGAACCCAGCAGATTGGTCCTCACAATGTGACAATTGCATGTGCATGGAATCATACGTCGTGCAAGCCTGGCAGAGTAATGCAGTGGGTAGTGCACAATGCCACTGTGTGTGTGTGTGTGTGTATGACTGAGAGTTCACCCTGCAGTGTTTGGTAGGTTCTTGCTTCCCACCAACTGCAATTTATACATTATACTATATTTAATTGGTAAATTACTGGTTTATTGATATCGATAGTGACAGTCCTACATTTGACAGAATAGGATAAGATGCATGGTTGTATAGTCAGAAGCTTAGGTGCTTCTGAAAGGAACAAGTGTAATGTATTGACTTTCGGGATTTCTACCAATGTTACAACTGCATTTATACACAGTTTGTGTTCAGCAAAGTTCAAGGATTTCTGGTGCCCTCAGTAAGAACCCTAGGTCCTCTGGGTGCTTCTCACTTCTTTTAGAAAACAGCAAAGATGAATCAGTGACACTCTATTGGCCTGGGACTGTGGTTGAGCGCATGCCCAGCCAGGGATTGGCCGTGCCATGGTGTGCAGGTTATCTTCTGAGTTGTGCCGTGTGTTCCCTGGCATTTAGTCCAGGCCCAGCAGTACCCTACGCTGGATTTGTGGGAAATGGATAGCCTGATATGACTCAGCCTTAGAGTAAAAGATCAAAAACCTATATTGATTGCTTACTATCATTATTGACTTATATGGCTGATCTATGGATATTGAGTTATGTCTGTTTAGTAAATTAAAACAATTTAATTTTAAGTAATTTATTAAGTAATTTGAAACGTGTATGTGTAGGACAAGTGGATATAGAAAATGGATGGATGGATGGATGGATGGATGGATTCTTTATCATAGTAAAATTTCTGTAGTGCCACACCTGGTGGCCCTATGATTTAGATATTGTCTCAGAAGACTTGTCTAGTAAACTTTTGAAAATTTGTTATGAATATTTTGGTTTTTGATAAAATGTGCAGATTTTCTTTTTTTCTATAACTTGTCAGTAGCACGTATCCTTTTCCTGGTTGCATTTCGTCCCGTGCATTTCGTCCTGGTTACATTTAGTCTCCTCAGTCTCCTGCATTACCTTTCCTTCCTGGCTAAATTTTCGCCATATTCAACCTTAGGCACGTTCCAGTATAAATAGGTTAGGCCACAATCCAGCCTTTGACGGAGCAGGTCTGTGCTGCTAATGGCCCCGTGGGTGTTGTGTTTCGGATTGCTTTATGGGGTCTGTGTGTGCCCCTTAGTGCTAACAAGCGGTACTGCATATTGTCAGTCTTTGACCACAGTGTAATTCGATTTTTTTAGTGTTCCTTTTTATTTAGTGCTGTGTTTCTCAACCCAGTCTTCAAGGGACCCCCAAACAGTCCATGTTTTTGCTCATTCCTAGCTCCCTGTAGGGAGGCAGCAGGGAGCAAAAAATGTTGACTGTCTGCCAGGGAACTGGGAGGGATTAAAAACCTGGACTGTCTGGGAGGGTCCCCAAGGACCAGAATGGGAAAACACTGCTTTAGTGTGTTTTAAATTAATTAGTTTGGCTATCTATTAGATGAAGCAGGCAAATATCCTATTTTTCATAGTTCTCCCCACTGGCATGTTTCCCATGCCATATTAGGATGGGTGAAGACAAGACAACAATCCCTCTGGTGGAGTGACACATCTAGAGGAGTGTGCTGTTCTCTCATTTCCACCCACAGCCCCGTAGGCACCCAGGAGACATTGCTGTACAGTAATGAATGGCAAGGGAACTCAGCCATCTGGCCCGCCCAGTGGAGCACAGGCCAGTTTAGTGTTCTCCAGGCCAAATGCAGCACGACGGGATTGAGTCCAGCCTGAACCTGGGTCCCTGCAGTAGGGTTACACCTACCTTTGACCAGGGTGGGCCTCAGGAGGTTCAGTAGGTCATTATTAATATCAGACTCTGAGCATTTACTAATACTTAAGGTTAGACTGCTTGGAGGATTCTGTTAAGCACCTTATTATACACAGATCCTTGGCTGCATTAGATGTTTCAGCTGTTCTACAGTTCTTCTTCTCTTGCCGAGACATGAGACAATGCAAGTAATTTTATATTGGCAAATAATTAGCTTGCTATGCAGGTTTGGTTTGTCAGCGCTTTTAGCATTTGGCTCGTACCAGAGACATAAGCCAGCAATTTTATTTTTTTTCCGTTGCTATGAATATGACATCTGCAATTTCTAGTTTCGGTAGAATAATTGAATTACTTGTCTGCATTGTATTGATTACAGGCTTGATTTGTATGAGGGGTGAAACTCACAAAAATTAAACAATAAAAATGGAGGCAACGAAAATGCATGTGAACTGAAAAATAGTGGGGTAAAAATCGATGTGTCATGAAAAATAAACAGGTAAATTTATCAAGTGAGTTGATTAATTTAAAGCCAATTAGATTTAAAACTGCTATTTTTCAGTTTACATGCATTTTCATTGCCTCAGTTTTTAATCATTTAATTTTTGTGAGTTTCACCTCTCATAGATTTGGGTGATTTCCAAATGATGTATGTTTTATAAATTTATATTTTTGGGCAATTCACTGTAATGAAACAAGGTAATATTTTGTCTTTGTAGGAAGACCCACGGCTAAAGTATCCTGTGAACATGAGGACAAAGGCTGCCCTGGATCCTGGGGATCTAGGCCCACTTCCTGTGAGTATGAAACGATTTATCTGAAGCCCAGGAAGCTGTACAAGCATTTGAGTTTTCCCTGCCTTTTCTGATTGTTCCCACGCAGTAATGGTCTTAAATATTAAATATGTCTAGTTGCATCAGAAATTAGTCACTGAAATGAGGCTACCTAAAATGAAATATGAAATTTGTTTGTCTTAATGGGCATTGTTGTACATTTGTAAAGCTTAAATATTACCTAAACCTTAAATAGCCATCTTGTCTTCAGCATGGGCCCTATCTTATACTACGTTTGTAGTGATTATGAGTCTTCCCTGCATTTTACTTTGGAACAAATTCATTTAAAGGAAATCTATAGTACATCTGTGCAGCAGCTTAACCAGGTTTGGATCGAAAGCGATTTACGATATTGTTGCCTGATTTAATGTCCCTGGAAGAGGTTGATGTGGAGTTTCGTAGCTGAAATCACATAAAGCTGACTTTTGAGAGCAGCCATACAGTTATGAGAGTAGCTCTGCTCCATCACCTTCTGCTTCACCAGCCACGTTTGCATCGTGTTTTTGCAGAAGTTAATTTGAGAGCATGACAGTCATGCCGTTGTACAGATGACACCTCTGAAATGGATTTAACATCACCAGGGGTGACGATATTGAAATTTACTTTAGATGGTTTTGGACACTTTGGCACAAAAAACGTCTTTGTGATGAGGCAGAGTGGTGATGTCTCATGGGCCGGTGGTGTGTGTTTTTTTGTTTTTTTTTTTTTTGTTTCTCTCCATGGCGTGGGACATCTTGTGTGCCGTGTCTTTTGGCAGAACCTGCTAGAGGAGGTTGGTGCTGAATGCAAGTGCAGATCCCCCACCCCCCCACCCCTACCCGTTTGGCTGCGGTCTGCACTCATAACTGGCATGGACTGTGTCTCATTGTCCTCTTTTTCTACAATCCCCCCCTTCCTGCCGGCTCTCAGAGCTGCACATAGCCTTCACTGTGCAGGCATTTGGGCATCAGGCGGCTAAACTGCCCCACATGTGTGTGAAATAAAAAAAAAATAAGGCCATGCCGTACCCCTGTTTTGGGGTGGATTTCCGCTGCGGTATAGTGAACACGCCTTGTTGTCAGCTGCATGCGAGTGGACTCTCTTAACGAGCATTGCCTTTCGTGGAGTGGACTTTCATCTGTGGGCCCGTGCAATTAAATTTTTTTAGTTTTATCTTTAATGGAAAGAAGTGCAAAGACAATCCTGTAGCCCAGGGGATGAGGGAGGGGGCTGGGCTGAAACTAACCTCTCCCTTATTGGATTGTGACCTGCTCTGTGGCTTCTGTCACTGCTTCATTGTATGTTTGCTTCCATATCAGGTGATTTTCAGAGTATGTTTCCTCTCTCTTATTCCCCCTTTCTCTCTCCCACCTTCCTGTAGCCTGGCTGGGAGGAGCGTGTTCATACAGATGGAAGGACGTTTTACATTGACCACAGTAAGACTGTACCCCATCATTCCTGTTGATCACTTCTGTTGTTTGTTTAGCTTTTCAGCTAAAACACAGAGGCTTCATTTCTGGAAAATGGCTGGAGTTCAGGCTTCTTCCCTGTAGTGTATCTGCTCTTCCTGTTTTCAATTAAGACTCCATTTATTGGTCTGATTTTTCAAATTTATGTCTGTGTGGAGTTTGCATGTTTTCCCCGCCTCTAAGCTGTTTTCACGAGGGTAAATCCATGCGTTTGTTCATTTGTTTTGTCTAAACAGAACTGAAATAAAAAAAAACTTTTTTTTGAATATTCATTTCCAAAACCAAGACGAGAAAATGGATAACGACTCGTTTTCCGATTTCCAACTTTGTGCTCTGATCAAAAGTAGAGAAAACATGTAACAAGTGCTCATGTCCTGTTTTTTTTTTTTTTGTTTGTCTGACAAGCTATTTGCAGCATTCAATTGCTCATTATTTAGGCCAGTGTGTGTGTCCTGTGATTGGCCAGCGTACTGTCCAGGGTGTACCCCAGCCTTGTGCACTGTACTGCATGGTACAGCTTGTAGATGAATGAATTGATTTTATTAAATCTCTCGGTCTAGAAATGTGTGCGATTGTGTTGTACCATACATGAGCATTACATTTTCTTGATCTTTCATATATGGGTGCTAACAGGATCTTTAAACTAGAGACTTTCTGTTTTTGTGTTAACCCCAAGGTTTACTTTGTCATTATTAGACTCTAAAAACACGCAATGGGAGGACCCTCGGCTGCAAAATCCTGCCATCACTGGGCCTGTACGTACTTTCCTATCCAATGAGCATTTATTTGGCTGTACAGTATATTGTGTGTGTGTTTTTATTTTTTTTTCTTCTTTCTAGGCTGTGCCATACTCCAGAGAATTCAAGCAGAAGTATGACTATTTCAGGAAGAAATTAAAGAAACCAGTAAGTTGGGATTTCAATTTTTATCCTGTTTGACAAACCCATTAATATAATTGTGTAAAACCCAGAGAGGAAATATTAGTTAAAAAACAAAAATGCACAGGTGTTAAAAACGAGCTGCTTCTCAATGTCTCGTCTCAGGCGGACATTCCCAACAGATTTGAGATGAAGCTGCACAGAAATAACATCTTTGAGGAATCGTACCGGCGCATCATGTCCCTCAAAAGGCCAGACATCCTGAAGGCACGGCTGTGGATCGAGTTTGAGTCAGAAAAGGGGCTAGACTATGGGGGCGTGGCCCGTGAGTGGTTCTTCTTACTGTCCAAGGAGATGTTCAACCCTTACTATGGCCTTTTTGAATACTCAGCCACGTAAGTAAATGTACAGCTTATTGGGGGAAGGGGTGGGGGGCAGGTGTGTTTGATGGAATTGCCAACGTTTTTTGAAAACCAGCAGAGGAAAGAAATATATTGCATTGTATATATATAACACATTAGATGAATGGGCAAAATGTTAGTTTTTAATTAAGAAAATTGAAAACATAGTTTAACATTAGTTTAACATTAAACTTTATTTAATGTATTTTACCCCTTCATTACCTGACCATTGAATTTCCCCTGAGGTTTTTTGAGCATCATAATCAAATTATTCTGCAAATAAAAAAGAGATTATTATAGTAGCAATTTTGTTCACACTCAGACTTAAGCTCCTCTAGAGTAATTATGAGCCCCTCTTGTAAATTGGGATTTCTCCACTTTGCCACTGCTGTCCTGGCTCTAGTATGTAGCACCCTGCCACCATGTGGAGAATAATGCCAGATGGCAGGGATGTGAAACTGTAAAACAATGCAGCATCCAATACTGATTCTAAACTAAGAAGCAAAAATAGCTGAACTACAGTCATACCCTGGCTTATGTCATTAAGTGATTCTGAGAGCCCCATCGTAATCCGTTTTTTGACATAACTCGAAAATAACGCTTTAAAAATGCCTGAGAAGGACTAATAAATAGATGTAGTCAGTTCCATTGATGTAAATGCACCTTTAATTCATTATAAAAGTCACTTTGCAATCTTAAAAGTCAATGTTCACTAGTATTCCCTAGTAGTTCCCTAGTATTCAGAAAAACAAAATTGAAATTACTGTCATAAAAGTGACTACATTTAAATATTTTATACTGTATTTCGTAATTTACGAAATACAGTAAATAAAACGTAATTTACACAAGTTTCATCAAGCCCCTCCAGTCATCTGGCATCATGTATATCAACGTAAATGGACCATGTTAATTTAAGTAAATTTCTGTTCATTATTTACTTAAAATCATTTAAATTAAAACGGACAAGTGACGTAAAGTCGAGTTTGACGTATGCCGAAATGATGTATACTGGGGTACTACTGTAGTTTAATAAGCAGTGTTTTCATTTATTTAGTGTGAGGCTAACAGATTGAAATAAATTCTTCACGTTCAGAGTCCCTGTTCACTCCATGCTTATTTTTCCTGCCAGAGATAACTACACACTGCAGATTAACCCTAATTCTGGGCTCTGTAATGAAGATCACCTTTCCTACTTCAAGTTCATCGGCCGTGTGGCCGGGATGGCCGTGTTCCATGGGAAGCTGCTGGATGGTACGTTCCACGGTCTCCTGCTGGCTCTGCTGCCTGCAGCTCTGAGCAGCTGTTCCGTTTTGTTTGACCCCTGTGCGATAATGCGCACTCATTATAGTATTAACCTGCGGGCTCTTCCTACCGCTGGGGTGTCATGTTCTTGCCAGCTAGTGATTTTACACTCAGTTTGCGTGATGACTTTTTCTGCTGCTTTTTTTATTTTTTTTTTATTTTGTAACACAACTGTTGATTTTATATAATATAATCTTATATACCATTGTGATCATAAATATTATTATTATTATTATTTCCATTAAGGTTTCTTCATTAGACCCTTCTATAAGATGATGCTTGGCAAGCAAATATCACTGAAAGACATGGAGTCAGTGGTAAGACGTGCTTTAGTGAATGTGCATGCATTTAGTACATGCAGTGTCTTACTGTGACTGTGTAAACTTCTAGGTAAATATACTCCCTCACAGCATGACTGTAATAGTCCGTCTTGATTTCTGTTCCTTTTGAAAATTTGAATCCTTTAGTAGCAGTAGCCTTATAAAATCAATGATACTGAACAGCAATCTGCTGTAGAATCACAACTGACTAAGCGTCCCATAGAAACCTTTCTCTCTGAACATACTAAATCTCTAAACCAAAAACTGACAAAATTTCCAATTACTTATTAATCAGAATCAGAGCAGTTAAAATCTTGTCTTTTCACAGTAGTCAACTTATATGCTTATTCACGGTAATTCCACGGTAACAGTGGGTCACATACTGGTTAAGAACTCGAAGGTTAGTAGTTAGTAATTCCAGTTATATACTTTTTGGACAAAAGTATTGGGACACCTGGCCAATATTCCTACAGGAACTTTTATGACATCCCATTATAAGTCCATATGCATCAGTATAGAGTTGGTCCCCCCTTTGCAGCTATAACAGCTGCCACTCTTCTGGGAAGGCTTTCCACATAAATTTTTGTCCATTTACCCAGAAGAGCTTTTGTGAGGTCATGTTGGGCGTGAAGGCCTGGCATGCAGTTTCTATTATAGTTCATCCCAAAGGTGTTCAATGGTGTTGAGGTCACTCCACAGAACATGTTTCCACTACTTCAGAGTCCAGTGGTGGCTTATGTTATACAATTTCATCGACACTTGGCATTGCACTTGGTGAAGTGAGGCTTGCATGCAGCTGCTTAGCCAAGGAAGCCCACTCTATGAAGCTCTCTGCAAACAGTTTTTTGTGTTGGGGTTAATGCCAGAGGAAGTTTATAACTGCAGTTATTCAGTCAACAGAGCTTTTGTGACTTACGCACTATGCACCTCAGAACACTCGGCTGAGTTACTTTACGTTGTAGGCCACTTTGATGTTCCTAAATGCTTCCACTTTGCAATAAATACCACTTACAGCTGACAGTGGAATATCTAGCAGGGAAGAAACTGACTTATTGCAAAGGTGGCATCCCATCACAGTACCACGATTGGATTCACTGAGCTCTTCAGAATGACCCATTCTTTCACAAATGTTTGTAAACCTGACTGCATGGCTAGGTGCTTGATTTTATACACCTGTGGCAATGGGTCTGAATGAAACAGCTGAATTCATTGATCAAGACGTGTGTCCCGATTCTTTTCTTTTCATTTCTTTTGTCCATTTAGTGGATCTTGTTCAAGTGTAGAAGGTGGCATGTGGCCTCTGTGGGTTAGGATTAGAAGTTTGCCAGTTCAGTGTTATTCAATAAAATTAAATACATCTTTGAATGATTATTAAATGAAAATCATCAGCTATTTTTATTGGAAATGCGTTATTTGGAATGCACTTAACATATGTTTCAATCGCTTGAGTTTTTGTGTTTTTCTACCTTTTTGTTTGTAGGACAGTGAGTACTACAACTCACTGAAATGGATTTTGGAGAATGACCCCACAGAATTAGACTTGCGGTTTTGCATTGATGAGGAAAATTTTGGTCAGGTAACACATCTTACACATGTTTGAATGGTGCCTGAAGCAAAAAGCAGGACAAGCTAAAATATAATATGTATTCAGATCAGTCATTATACAGACAGCCTTTTTAACATTTTTTACACTAGAATTTAATAATGAAGGAGTTATTTGTGATCATTATGAAATAATACCGATAGTATTCACTTTAAACAAACATATAAAAAGCTAACTGAAATCTAGCAAGTGAAATTTTTCTTTTTTCTCATACTGACAATTCAAGGAAGGGGGACCATAAAGTAAACGCTCTGGTCTGATTACGGTCTCTTTCAGAGTCATTCTAAATGTGCATTACTTATAAACTGGTGTGACACAAGTAAGATGCAGTCCTGCTGGTGTGGTATACATTCAGGCAGCTCCTATTTCCCATACATAATCAAAATGTTATATCTTTAGTTGAATGTGTCAGTATTGATGAGGATGCCCATGTGTTTGCTGTTTATCCCCTCTAGACATATCAGGTGGATCTGAAACCCAGTGGCTCAGAAATGGTTGTCACAAATGAAAACAAAAAGGAATATATAGAGTAAGTAATAATTTTATTGGAGATCCTTGTACTACAGGAAGTGTTCTATCAACTGTAAAGTTTTAATATTGATTTAAAGGTTTTTTACAGTATTGTTTCTTGTTTCACAGTCTTGTTATTCAGTGGAGGTTTGTAAACAGGGTTCAGAAGCAAATGAATGCATTTTTGGAGGTAATGATTTTCTTTAATTAAAACTGTTGTTCAAGTCTGACCACTTGGTGGCAGAAGTATATTAAGAGCAGTGTGTAGACACAGAAGCCTGCTTGATTTGTGAACAGGTCTGTTTGGAAAAAGTGTTTTGCTGGGAAAGAAAGCAATGTATTCAGCCCCTAATGTGTAAATGTATGCTAAATGGGTAACGGGTATTAATGACAAATTTTACAGAAATTGTTTCGGAATGGTCTTAGAAATATGTATTCTGTGTTTGCCCACAGGGATTCACGGAACTCATCCTTATTGACCTGATAAAGATATTTGATGAAAATGAGCTGGAGGTATTGTTAATTAGCCATAGCTATTTTAGTTACTTGTTAAAGATTCTGCAAAGTTAACTGCATTGCTGTCTGATGTAATAATAATGATATTACCACAATGGCTTACTTTTGTCATTGAATTAACTTCACCTGTTCAAGACTAACTTTCTATGAACTGAAAATCTCATATTCTTCTGAATGTGTTTGTGTTCCCTCAGCTTCTGATGTGTGGCCTTGGCGATGTGGATGTTAATGACTGGAGACAGCATACGATTTACAAGAATGGGTACTGCCCTAATCACCCGGTCATCCAGTGGTTTTGGAAGGTACGTTTTTGATTGAGAATATTTCATTCTCATTTGTCCAAAATCATTGTATGTACGTGTAATTTTTTTTCCCTCATAATGAAATATTAGATGTTTTGTAGTGGCTTAATGTTTGCCGTAAGAGCATATGGCGGAAAAAAGTAATAGTTGAAGCTAAATAAATTAGCTATTTTTGATACTACACTGCTTAGTGGGAAGCAGAGATTTGTTACTAAATAAAAAATGCTTGCTGTGGAAATATCTGAAGTATGTCTGATTTTCTTCATGCTGGATGATGTGTATTAAACATCAGCACTAATTATGACCTTGTTTGGGTGGTTTGTTCTGTACACTTTGTGAATAGCTGATTGAGATCAAAGTCTGTTTGATGTATCTGGCATGTTTGCTCAGATGAAAGAGTTGAAGAGGTGACATTGGCCTTGGATATCAGTAACTGTCAGCCTGAGCTCTCTCTCAGTATGCAGGGGTACATTTCACTTAAAATAATTGCCATTAGTTCTATAATTGTAGTTTAATTGTTTTTTTTTCTTTTTTTAAACTAAATTATTAAAGTATTGCTTTTATCTCCTTAAATGAGGTTAACGTCATTACGAAAGATTTTTTATTTATTCAGTGGCATTTTTTTTTTGCTACATGTTTATTACTTAATCAGTTCTCTTTGGTATCATTACCGAAATGTAATTATATTTTGGTGAAACCTTTTCAGGGGAATTTCTTATTTGAGTTAATTATAATCCATAAGGAATGAGGCCAGTGTGTTCTAAGCTCAGCCATGTACAACTTTACAAAAAGTTAATCTGGTGGTTTCTGCAAGCTTTACTGCAATCGTTGGCATAATAATTAACTGGAAGTGCATACCAGTACAAGCTTACAGAGTAATGGTAGCTATGGTCAAACCATTGAATCTTCTAGCAGTAGTTCATTATAAATCGCATGTATTCTATTAAGTTGCATGCATTTTGCCTGTATTTCTGTTTTACACCTTTTATCTTAGACCAGAGCTATTCAAATCATAAGAACATAAGAAGTTTCCAAACGAAAGGAGGCCATTTGGCCCATTAAGTTTGTTTGGGGAGAATTCCACCAATAGCTCAGAGTTGTTAAAATCTTATCTAGCTCTAATTTATTGATGTTTTAGCTTGTACTACACTAGCAGGAAAACTATTCCATACTCCATGTTGTATAAAGAAGTTTTCTTCTCAAATCTAGCTTAAAATGTTCTGCTAATTTCCACCAATGGCCATGAGTTCTTTTTTTTTTAACTAATACTGAAGTAACAATTTAATTGAACAGCATCCAGACCTGTCAGAATCTTATTTACTAGGATCGTGTCCCCCCTTAGTCTCCTCAAGGGCCTAGCACTGCTGGTTTCCCAGCCTTCCTTTACCTGTGAGCCAGGGTGAAGCCCCTGTGGCCAATCTGAATCAGTAATTATTAAACTAAACTACCTGGGAGAACTTATTAAACTAACTACCTGGGAGAACTGAAAACAAGGCCTGAGTGTGGAATCGAGGGTCAGATTTGAAGAGCCCCGTCTTAAGCTACTGGGTGAACAAAGTATATGAGCATCTTCTGTTAAGCGGCTGGCTTTTTAATGTATCATGTCTCTGCAGGCTGTCTTGCTGATGGATGCAGAGAAGCGAATTCGTTTGCTCCAGTTCGTCACCGGCACTTCCCGTGTCCCCATGAATGGCTTTGCTGAACTCTATGGTAACAGTTGTTATAAGGGCAGAAATAGTTGCACTTTCACATTCGAGATTTATGCCTAGCATCTTTGACCTTTGACATTTTAATATGTGTATTTGCTGAATCATCTGGTTTGTAGAGAGAAGGGAAAAGGGTAACACTTTACTTGAGGGGCCACAAATAATGGCGTAATACATGCTTAGTAAATGCATTAATTAACCATTAACTATGCGTTACTTCATCATTAATTAATGATGACGATTC
>JAODKN010000114.1:17701868-17715847 GCA_026774425.1 Petrocephalus zakoni
GGGTAAGACACTTATGCCTTCTACGGGTAAGACACTTATGCCTACTATGGGTAAGATACTTATGCCTTCTACGGGTAAGACACTTATGCCTTCTATGGGTAAGACACTTATGCCTTCTACGGGTAAGACACTTATGCCTACTATGGGTAAGACACTTATGCCTTCTACGGGTAAGACACTTATGCCTACTATGGGTAAGATACTTATGCCTTCTACGGGTAAGACACTTATGCCTACTATGGGTAAAACACATGTTAGTATCAGCAAACAGTGATATGAGCTATGGGATCCAAGGTGGCCCATTAATTAGAATTACCACAGTAGCATAAAAGGAACCATCATTCTCTGGCCACCAACTGATCTAGAGTTATTAAATACTATTTAAACACTAGGGGCCGGTTTCCCGGACAAGGATTAAGCCTAGTCCGTAACTAAACATGGAGAATCCCGATACAAAATTCTTTGGAAAGAAAACAGGATACTGAAGGAATAAAATATATTTGATGTGATGTCTGCGGCAACACAGAACTGTCGCAAAGTCAGTTGCAATGCTTATTGCACTTCATAGCTCTAATAGCCCAAATAGATGCATTAGCAAAGATACCTTAAGTGGTAGACACTATGTGGTAATATAAAACAACACTGTTTTACAGGTCCTGCAGCCCCGGAAAATGTTTATACCGATACCTTGATGTGATCCAGCATGAGCTGCTTTTGAGCATAGTGCATGGAACAGTCGGGACACTTGAAGACGGATACTTTCTGATTGGCAATGTGTTGGTCAAAGTGGGAGTAGAGCAAAGTTTGTTGGGTAAACACAGTGTCACACATAGAGCACTTGTAGATCAGCCTGTATGAGAAGAAAAACACACAGTCAACCTGATTATGCCCGAGTAACACTGACTTTGGCTTAAAAATAAGGAAAATCTTCTCTTTTCACTATTTCACCAAAGGACAAACACAACACTGATTTGTCACCAGCAGTGGTAGAGTTTCAAGTCAAGCATTTTAATTTCCCCTTGAAATTAAAATAAAATGATAGAAATCTAGATAAGGGAATGCCTGGATAGATGTTACAATAGCATAGGCATAAACATAAAATAACACATAAACACAATATTCCCATGCTCCTGGCCACAAAAAACGGAAATCTACACCATGACTGCACCACATGCCACGCTGTGCACACACACAGTTGTGATCAATGTTTTTCCTCCACATGATGAGTATAACACACAGTGAACACAACACCTGCTGCAGGGTCAGGAACTAATTAGTAAGTGTTGATATCCAAGACGAGTAAAAGGTCAAGGACAGGAAAACGACTTTCCGTTAAAGCTGCCATGAATAATGTTATTTAAGCTGGCAAAATGTCATGCAAGCTGCCTTTTATTATCGGGTGACTGTGAACTTTCAAACTGCGCTGTAACCTCTTGGAACACAAAGCACGGTATTCCTCCAGATTAGCAAAATGGCAGAAAAAGAGATTAGCAAAAGGTAGGTCCGCCCTTTAAAAATACCAATAACAGACTAATACTGTAAGTGGTTACATAACACTAGGCTGTTCAAATGACAAAAACAAAAAATGCTATAAAAAAAACACTCTACCATATATTTATATATATACACACAGAGGTGGAAGAAAATGATTGGACTTACTTGGGTTCTCCTATCTTGACACCAGGATGCTGAGTATAAGCGTGGGAGTGTGTCCCTGGGGCAGATTTAAAAGCCATGGGGCAGATTGGGCATTTATAGAAGATCTCACAGTGAGTGCCCTGGATGTGAGACTTGAGGGCAGCTACGTCAGCATAGATGACGCTACAATGTACACAGCTGGGGAGTAAAAATAATAAGCCCTTATTACTCATGCACCACATTTTTTTTCATTCCATTATTAGCATGAATCAAGTGACAAGCTATATTCAAGGTTCTGGTATACCCACAGTTGAGTCATTTCAGTATTGTCACTTGATGCGTTTCTTTGGCAAACTACAGTGTTCATAACGCATATTATATAAATATTTAAATTGCATATTACATTTTAATTTATATAGCAGACACTTGAGAAGGCAGGGACAGCCAGGCCCTGGCAATTGGGGGTTAAGGGTCTTGCTATTGGATTTAAACTGGCGGCCTTGCGATCACAGGCAAGATGATAGGAGTCCTAACCCCTGAGTGCTACACATCACTCATAAAATGAGATTTCTGAAGGCAAGGAGCCACAAAGCTGAGTTTTTAGCTTGAATGCACATAGAGATTCAGTCATTTGGGTTTTCCACCAACTGCACTTTACTAGGGTCTCTAGAGCAACACGAAGGGCCAGACTGTGGTAAGCATCAGACGTTTGATGGGTCAGGGCCTGGGACAGACGTGGGGGGCACTCACCGGTAGCCCACCCGTCGGGTGTAATGCAGGCAGTTCTTGGTGACATGTGTCTGGAAGTGGACCGAACGGCAGACAGCTCCGCACTCCGGGCAGATGTATGGGGACTTGTGCTGGTGGGTGCGCTGGTGTGACACAAAGCTGCACTGGTTCGGGAGCAGCATCTGGCAAATGTTGCAGGTCTTCTGTTGTAAACGTTGAGGAAGAGAATGACATTTAAGAGCACGATTTGGCACAGTAGCTGAAGAAACATGGAATGTTATATTTTGAATGAGATCGAAGTATTCAAAAATAGTTCAGTCACTGTTTCTATATCTAAAAGATGTCATCAAGGTTTTTTAAAATAGCAATATATCTTGCTATAGAAATAGACTGAAGGGTAGATGGGCCATGAAATGTATTCCTGAAAACTAAAAATACTGGCTATATAAAACTTCAAATGTGTTGACTGAAACAGATGAGACAATATAATTGCAAATGACCCTAAAGAAGCATGCAGGTCTGGAAAAACAAACAGTTATCGTCAAACAAGCGAAACAGGAACACTCATCTTTAATTTAACTGTACGATAACAGATCAGCGGGGAAAAAGCACACCCACGCCTTCTGCACGCATGGACACACCTGTCCACTCGACTCCACGGCCTGCTGGTAATGCATTGCAAGGGAAGCCTCATCCTGAAACATTTCACTGCATTCAAAGCATTTCAAGCTGTGCCTGCAAAGCCTTGATGAGTCTTCTTCAAGGGGCATGGCAGCCACAACCGGCGCTGTGGAGGGGGCAGAGACCACTGTACTGAGGAGGCCAGGTGTTGTCTTTCCCACTGAATTCACCATGGAATTGTGGATAGTGGTGGTAGCCAAGACTGAGGAATGCAAGGAAGAGGCGATCATCTGGTCGGCAGGGATGGGCTTCAGGATTAAGTGTGAGCACTGCATGACGACCCCCTTGTCTTTATGTCCCCTGGCATGAGAAAGGAGGCTACACTTGTTATAGAAGACAAGGTTCTTGGTACAATGATTGCAAGTCACTTCTATGCGGACACTCCTACGGTCATAGTGTTGAGTGAGGCTCTTCTCGAGAGCAAAAGAGTCCCCACACTCCAGGCATTTGTATCCACGGGATGGGATAGAGATGCAGGCAGCAGAAGGGGGGCTTAGGTTCGGCACATAGACTGGAACTGGATTAATGCTGCTCAGGACTTTATTGAAGGCTTCAACGACAGAGCTCTGTGAGCTGGCAAGTACCTGGACTCTAGACACTTTTTTAGGTGGCTGAGTAGCAATCAAAGCCTGCTTAATGGGCTGCTGTGGCTTGGATAGCACCTGGTGGAGCTCTGAAGTGTTTGTAGATGACTGAGGAAGAAGGTTGAGGTTTGTGAGGTGGACAGTCTTTGGTACAAGTTTGGCATTGGCAAGGCTAGAGGCAGGCACCATTACTGTCTGCTGCTGGATGGCATTTGCAGCCTTGAGAATAGCAGTGCTAGCACTCTGCACTGAAGCAGCAGGAATAACAGTGGCTTTTACTGTGGTATTGTTAGCCAGCTTGAGGTTGATCACCTGGGAGCCTGCAGTCTTAACTGCAGAAACAGGCAAAAAAGCAGTAGCTACTGGCTTAATTGTCATCTGCTTAGTGACTTCTATTGGCGCACTGGCAGAAGTGGCAACCACTGGAGTGGGCAGTGATGTCCGAGAAGGGGATGAAAACACGGATGTGGATGTTGGGGAAGATAACAGGGAGGAAACCACAATTGAGGCGTGGTCCGTCACTTTTTTAAGACCCTCAGGATCAAACTCGGGGAGGACTCTGGTGACCGTGCGCTTGATTTGACCTGAAGAAGTCTTTATAGTTTTAATTCTGACTTTGGGGATAACTGGTATCGAGCCCGCAGGGGAAGAGGGAGAGCCTTTACTGCTGCTCTCACTAGTGACACTGCAGGGACTCTCCGGCTGTTTCGAGAACATCTTCTTCACCAGCTCCAATGCTGGCTCGGGATCGGCAGGTTTTTCACTGACTCTGGGGCTCTCTTTAGGCTCAATGGGCGAATCACGAGGGAATGTGTGCAGCTCAGGGATTACGGGGTCGCTTGTAGCTTTCTTTGCACTCAGAGCAGCAATAGCAGCAATACAGGAGGACAGCTTCGATGATGATTTCGACTTTGCCTGAGACACACTGGACATACTAAGACTTGCAACATCCCCACTTTCCTTTAGCTCTAGAGAATTTGATGCTCTTTCTTTGGAATCCTCTACTTTCCTTGGTTTCTGAATATCATACAAGTTCAAGCTATTGTTGGTTTCCATGTTGGTTTTATCAAAATCTCCATTCGTCCCAGACCTGCTTAATAGGTCCCCCGAAATGACATTTGGGGATTCATCTTCGTTCTTCTCAGCTGATCCAGTTAGGGGATTTGCTCTAAAACTAGGCAGATTATCTTTCTTGTCCAATGGATCATCAACTTCAATTTTATCATCATCATCAAATTCTTCTGCACTAGAGATTGGACTGAACTGGTTGAAAGACGAGCTATTGATAGCAAGTCCATGTCCTTCATCACTAAGAGACTTTCCGATGTCTTTTCCATATCGATCGTTAGAGGGCATGGCCAAGAATCCATTTTGAAGTCCATTTCCCAGAGAGGGGTGAATCTCCTTTTCTGTAGGTGCAGTTTCACTGGCCTCAATGTTACGGACGTTCTTTACTATGACACTGACACCCACATCAGGTGCTGAAGGTGCCTGGGATTCCTCCTCAGAGTGAACACTTTGCTTGAGCTGCCCATCATGGTCATCATGGCCCGACTCTATAGCCGCCTTGGGATCGACCATGTCAGGGATGTCAAAGGCAGCAAGCAGGTCATCAAAGTCAGGGGTCTTCATATCACCCATGATCTTAAAATGCTATTGAACAAACCTAAGTGAGACATGAAAAGAAAATATACAGAACACATTCATTATAATTTGTGACTCTTATCATATCCAAAAACACAGATAATAGTCATTTTTTAATATGCAACATGATTTGGTATTTATAGGGTAGGAGTTTCCCAACCCGGTCCTCTGAGATGGTCCACGTTTTTGCTCCCTCCCAGTTCCCTGCCAGAAGGGCCACATTCTTGCTCTGGTAGGGAGCTGGGAGGGAGCAAAAATATTAAACCTTTATACATTTCCTAGCTAGCCGCAAACTCTAAGAAGTTACTCACAATTTTGTATGTAGGGAACTGTAGTGAATATTAAAGCTCAAATTTTTCAAATATGCTGAATCTACTTTATTCAACCCACATAAATACATGACTTCAATACAAAATGTATTCATTAGCCAATTCTTTAGCCAGTACACAATTTAACTACAAAACTAATTTGCATACTAATGTTTATTCAGTTACATTTGCACAAAATGGTTTAAAGAAATTCTCCCCAAACGAGCTAGATGGGCTGAATGGCTTCCTCTCATTTGTATATTCCTTATGTTCTTAAAAAAACAACATTAAAGGGAGCTGTACAGTAAACGTGATATAGCATAAATATGTAAAAAATATCTGTAATTTCTTTTAAATGCAAAATAATAATATTAGGTTTATTATTCACTGACAGTAAAAAAAATAAAAACTACAGGGAAAATAAGCTTTTAGAAAAGGTACAAAAACATACTCCTGCATTGCTGAGTGCCACAGTTAATCAACCCCCATCAGGTGACACATTAAGCTAAACACTGCAAATGGCGTCTGACGGTGCAGCACCGCTGCTAGTTAATGAAGGAACTCGACTTTGTGCACATAACATCATTTTCCCTCAATTTTAAGTACTTGTGACAGTGAGACAAAATTAACCAGAAATGGGTCACAATTAGTTTCTTCTGTCTTAAAAAATAAAAAAACCAAGACAGGCCCTCAGCTCTAGTTGTGCATGAGAAGCGTATTACAAACAACATAAACAAGGAATTACACCAAGCTGACATGGGAATGTCACAAAGCACAATGGCCTACAGCATCCTTTGGTAGTATGGGTACCAATATCACTGTTTTATGATGATTCACCTTGTAATTTTGTAAAACTGAACTATAGTCATAATAAGATTTCATACATTCTCACCCACTCCAAAATATAAATAGGACCTATGAAAAGTGAGTGGTAAAATGTTAAATACATTTAAATACTTTACTCTTATAAATAACTAGAATCACATGGTGAGGGGGAAAAAATCGTACCAGTTGTTTTACACAACTACTCAGTGTTGTATTATACATGCCATGTTATTATATCTTATGTCTTCAGAGTCGTAAAACTCTGAATGACACAACAGCCAAATGTGAGGGAAAAAAGCCCCGAAATACCCTTTCAGTTTTAAAAAATGAAAACATGTCAGACTTATCAGCTAAATACATAACGGATAAAATGAAATTGCAAAAGGTGGCAATAATTGAAATAGGAATTCTGTAAAATGAAATAAAAGCTTCGGGTAGAAGAACACTACATATAATGAGATATGACTAATAAGTTTAATTTACTGACAGGTCACTGGATTTAAAAAAAAAAAGAAAACGGAACTGGGTATGAAAAAATAAACAGAAATATGTATGACAAAAGATACTCTAAAACGACGGATGTTTAACTAGCTAAAATGCTTCAAAGGGTGTTTACAACAGAAAAAAAACTGAAGATTTAAATGGTTTCACTTAAAGATATCGGGAAAAAAATGCAGACCAAACGAGGATTGTGTCTATAAATCTATGTGTTCAGAAGGGCCATTTCAAGCCTTTATTTTAGTCCAATTTTTAGTGTATAAATAAAAAAACAAAAAATACAGGATGTTATTAAATTCAAAAGCATTCATGCCCATTGCCACTATGGTGCACGCACACACACACACAAAAGGACAAAAGGCATTAAGCAAAGGCAGCCATGGCACTGGTTTGTAACGGCTAGCAAAGAACCGATGCTCCAGTATGACGACTGGTGGAGGGTGTGTAGCTTCGTTACAGCTACGTTCTCATACACTGAATGTACGTCTATGAAACCGTTTATGTTATAGTTATACAATGATGTTCTGTGATTAGTGAGACAGATGGATATCATGGTTAAACAGTGCTGTAGTGAGAAAGGGCCTAGTGTAAAACATGGCCAACACAACACAAAGATGGTTGCTGACAGTAAGAGATGAATGGGTAATGCAGTAGAACACACTGACACACTTTTTTGTGCAACCCCACCCCCTTTAATCAGCGTGCTTCTTCATTGCTTCAGATTGAACATAAGTGAACATACAAGCACTGCGGTGGAAACATGCAAATCGGCCACTTCTCACCCTCAGCGTTCCAGGGACTCTAGCAAAACCATCTTTCTTCCTGTAATTAGCACCCCCACCCACAAAAAAAGCATTCCGCTTCCCAACCAAACCGGGCCCAAAAATGGGTCACGTTACATCCAGAGAGATGGCGTAATCCTCTGTCATCCATAGCACCAACAGACGACAGATAACGACCATCACAGGCTGACTCCCGGGCAGTTCTCTCATCCATCAGTCAAACAGAATGTATTCTGATTGCTGCAGTCTACATACCCCGAACACTGAATCGAGTGTGCAACCATACTGTTTGGGATGGTACTGTTCTGCAAGCTCCTCAGCTATTTTGGCTGCCATGAAGCAGCAAGCTATTTTACTGTAGCACAGTGACTGCATTGTTCATGAGCTTCAGTCTGCCTCAAACCAGTTTCAGCCGGTTCCGGTCACCCCACATAAAGCCTCTGCTGCCGCACAGCCACTGAGACACAGTGCCCACTCTCCCCGATTGCTTGCAGAGATCACAGAGTGCTTTCACACGTTACATATTTAATATCTTTGCAATATTGCTTAAACTAATAATAGAATAATAGACACGTACATGTAAAATAAAAAATAAAAAAAAATCGGCCTTAAAAAAATTAGCTCCCACACAACACCACACATATACCACCAAAGAACTGTTCAGCAGAATGGTCAAGTACAATTAATACAGCTTTGTCAGACTGTAACATGAGGAAAATACTGGGAGAAAGGGAACACTAAGCTTGCAGTCAGTTTTAAGCACAACAGACACTGCAAAGCAGAAGGAATTTCTACTGTTAGATACCTCTTACTGTTTGCTATGTTGCTGTAGTTTAGGCCATACTACAATAAAAAAAAACTGCTCACTGATCTCCAAAGAGCAGTCTCATTTAAAAGTCACTGGACCCCCACCCCTACCAAACACCCCCCTCCCGACCTGATAATTAAAATGAGCCAGCACACAATAATTCCATGGTAACCAAGCATTTCCTTTTGTTGTGTGGAAAATAAAACCTGTTACTGACCCAGTCTCACATAAGCAAATGCATCCCAGCTACACCCCTGCTTTTTATAAAAAATACTCAACCCAGACGGTCAATAAAACTAACTTCTTTCCAAACTGCAATTTGAAACAGCCAAATGAAGAAGTGAGCAACATCCAGTGGATTTAGGCCTTTTGTGAGCATGGTAGATTGAGCCATCTTTCTTAACTCCCGGACAGAGCAAACTAGTGCAGACAAAAGAAATAAAAACAAAACAAACAGCAGGACAAAGAATCAAAGTAACCAAATTGCAAGGTTACGTCACCTTATAAAAACTGCATTGTGTTCCAAAAAACTTAAAAGAATTTACTTTTTTGGAACAATTACTTTATAGTGCAATTCAGAAAAGTAATGAATAAATGCCAAATAAGGAAACTAGCTTAAAAATGTTCAATGTTTTAACATATATGTAATATAATTTCTTTCAAATGGGAATGATTGAACAAAACATATCTTACTATAATTACCATTATTTGAAATCAAAATAAAAAACAATTTAGTGTAAACAGGTTCATACATCTTCAAGGTCCAGATTAAAGTAGCCTTCTTAATGATTTCTTACAGGAAATTTGCAAAATGCTGTATATAAAATACTGGTATTTTTTTATTAAATGTTTAAAAGATCAGTAAGTATAATTCATGTTTATGTAGATTTAGACGAAAAAGTTTTGTCTGATTAACAGTTTCACTTCAAGTGAGTAATAAGCACCTAATTAACACAGTAAAATCGATTATCCATTTAGAACTGACACTGCCAAAAGGCAAAATAATTATTACTTTACAAAAGCTATATTGTGCCATTGGAATTCACAAACTATTACTACACACCATCTTCGACTACAAAGACAAAGAAGCACATCACCCTTAGCATTTTATTTGTTTCTCTAGCTGTGTTCAAACTAATTATTTTTAGTGACAAAAATGTAAACATGTAACGCAGTAAGGCAACTGTTCAAGCTGAAACATGAAACATTCTGGTATCCCAAAACAATGTAACACTTATGCAATACCATTTCATACCAATGGGCCACCATCGCATCATAGCAAAACTGAGGATGCTAGCCCTCTTTTTAAAAACAACAAGATAGTAACTATAGCAACAACTGACATTTTGAACAAATATGTGTTTGCCTACTGACAAACTTTTCACTGACTAGGACTGCTATGGTGGCTGCCATCTTGAATGTGGCTAAAATGACTAATCTCATTTGCTGGTTGGCCTATTGCAAGTCATTGAATCATGTTAATAACACTACGCAACAGAATGTTATGGAACAAGTTGTTGAGCTTGTTCCATAACCCCCTACAGCAGGCCTCCCACTGCACAGGGCCCTAGACCTACTCATTTCCTTATACTATTACACAGCACTGGCAGGACAATAGCAAAAAAGATGATTTTATGAGTCTTTATAAATCAAGTCATTTTTATATCATCCTTATCACACAATAAAAAAGAAGTGCAAGAAGTCCATGAAACAAAAACATCAAAGTTTTATATTTATAATGAATTTATGTCTTACACTCACCCAACGCTTTTTTTTTTTTGCTGAAGTTCTACTCAAACCACCTGCAGAATCACCAGCTCTCTGTAGTGGCTGATTCTCCTCTACCTGCAATTTAGAACAAATGCTTAGTGTTTGCTATGGAAAATAAATAGCTTGCAACATTCTAATCTGCAATCACACAATTAACTTATGCAATCAGATAACTTATATTCCATCATCTATTGGAAGAAAGTGTGATGAAAAAAAATTATTGGGGCGCTGACTTGAAATGTGATTTATAACGAAAACAGTCTCATAGCCTCCACTATAATCCTAATAACTGAAGCAAGTTAAATAATCTTCAAACTATATACATTAAGGCTTATAGCCACCCCCACAAAAAACATGTTAACAAATAAGGCTGTTTACCCACATGGCAGTCTATTTAGTATTTTTTTAATCTGCACGCCTACTATGAACCTTGGACCATAAGACAATATTCAACAGTGTTACCAGTTAATAAGTACACAGTGGCAATATGAACTCAAATAAATTTTAATAGTACCTGCTTAAAAAACCAGCCACCCTTTTACATATAATAACACATGTATTAATGTTAATAACATTACAAGTAAACAGGTTTCTGAAGGTAATGGGGGGAAATATTTCCTACCTACCTGTTTATGGTACACTGCGACTGACAGAAACATCAATCGGAGTTATGTGACATCTTCTGATTAGGAAAAATTCTCTGGCAGGCCAATTCAGCAGAATAAAATAGGCACGCACAGCCATGACCTCAACACCAGGTTCAGCCATGCATCCAAAGGCATATCTTATCAGTACCTATTGTAATGATTTGGTTGGAGAAAAAGAGGTTTCAAATTCATTTTAGTTTCAATAACTTCATCCAACTCTTAAAAGGCCAAAGTAGAATCCAGATAACTATGAAAGCCGTGGTGTATTGCATATCCACACGGTAAGAGACCAGAGACTGATGCCCACCCCATAATGCTGGGCTGGTCACGTGACCTGATATTCCGTCTTGATGCAGTCAAAACCATAATCCGCCATGAAGGTATATTCCTCAAAAATAAACCTCCCTTGCACTCGCACAAACATCGATATGATGTTTACTTAACAGTAACGCCTTCTTAATACCCATACAGGTTAATTGCACATTGCTTTCCATTCCCAGGAATTTCTTCCATACCCAGAATACACTTCGTACCCCTGGCTAATGTAAAAAAAAAACATACTACTTCATTCTTAGATAACCGTAAAACTAATCCGCCGCGACACCACCTCGCCTTTTCGGTTCACAAACTGCTGTTGTCGCCAAAGCTTTTGTTAGGAATTTTATGCGGAATTATCGGTTGTCATTCCCGTCAGCCATCGCGGTATGATACGGGCGAGCTGTGCTGTCTGTGTCCTGTCCGCCGAACGTGATACGGCGTAAGCGGGAGCGTTTAAATACACCAAAGATGTCAGAAAATACACCAAACATGTATATAATGACTGTCACTTTAATATTGGGCTTCTTGAACTGAATGGTGCTTTTTTTAAGGAATTCTGTTGCTTGGCACACTTACCCATCAGCCTCCGCGGTCCTGACGAGCTAAGGGTTACGCATATCCTTTACTATTTCATATGCTGCGCTACTTCCCCCTTTTCCTTTCTCCTTCATTTCAAAGCGCTTTGCTCATAAGAGGACGAGTATGTTTATTCACAGACAGACACGAAACAAGCTGGGCAGTGGCGTCCTTACAGTATCCATTTACAGCACTGATTGTGTCCTCTTTTCCTATGCGTTGCAGCTGTATTGAGGCTCCAGCATCAGCCCAACCTTGGCTGCCCGTTTCCCAGAAGCCTTTGCTCTGCACTCCGATTGTGGACGTGATGATGCAGCCTGAACATATACAAAAGATGTCGCGCTGCCGGCACAGCCTTTTTTTTTTACGGTGTACCCCGCCGCCTAATTAAGATCAACTATTATTTAATATGCCAATATACGCTTCAGATGAATCAGTATTTAGTGTGATCCACTCTTTATATCGGTTTTAAAGCAAGAAATGTATGCATTCAATTTTTTTTAACTGTACACATTTAATATATACAAATAGTCAATCAATCTATCTATCTGGCATTTCCTGTATGACACACACACTGATCTTTCTTGCCTAAAGGCAGTAGAGAGTCTTTATGCAGTCCAAAGGTTTGTTCAGCTTAGCAGGCTTGGAATGAAATACTGCATATATTCTAAAGTACTGTCTAATTGGTTCAGTACAACAGATTGAAACTTAAAATAAGGTAACACATATTTAGAATGTCTGTGGGACCTCGTTCAATACACAAATGCTAAAAATATTTCCATACCCATTTCCCCTAATCACTTTGTGCTTATGAAATTTGATATCACTCTTTATTTCCATCAACAGTACATGAACTCATGTTGGATAGCATAGCAAGCTGTTATTATCCAAATAAATAAAGTTTGTCTCTAGGCAAAACTGCTTTGTACAAGAAAACCTACTAAATCCATTTACAGTGCAAATGGTGTAAGAGATGCAATGCTCTATGTTTTATTGTAACAGTGGATCAGTATCACTTGTTTTTATTCTTCCATCGATTAGCACAGATCTGATAATCCTGCTTATAGGTGGTTTCACTTTATCTGCTTCAGAGGAATTCATAGGAATTAGTGTTTTGCAAAAGTAATCCAAACATTATAATATAACTTTTCATCTCATTGAGTTTGCAGTGATACTCTTCACTAAAACCTAGACGTTTCCTTTGTTCTAACAGCTATTAAAGACTTGAACTGGTTGACTGAGTCATACAGTGCTTAATTAGTATGGATTTCGCTGTTTGTCATATCATCACAAATATTAAAAAGCATTCGGTTTAGATACTTAGACAGCTCTCGAAATAAAGTAGTGTTTGTGTCGGTTAATGCTTATCCCCTGTCTAAAAACCGTACATATAAGTCTATACACCTGAAACATCTTCTACGGCAGGGTTTTAGGTTCAGATGTTAGCAGGGAGCATGGAAAAAGTAGTTAGTCGGCATAGCAAGATAATTTAGTAACGTTTCCACGGAATATGTCTTGTCTGTAATTAAAAACAATAACTTTCAATTAAAGATGATGGATAGATGGTGATCATTTGAATACTGAAATATGAAACGCTGAGATGAGTTCTACTTCACCTCCTAGAAAAAAATGCAAAAATATTTGCGTGGGGCACATTAAAAAGGTGCAGAGAATCAAGTATACATACTCACTAGTACTAGTTTGTGTGGGATACAGTTCTCTGTCATGTCTTTCAGTCTACACTAGTGTGATATTTCAGAGGGCAACTATGGCTTCACACAGCACAGAGATTATGGGTTTCTAATAGCACAGCACAGGAATTATTATTTTTTATTATCATTGAATTTATTGTTTGTCTGGCATGATACATCTGACCATGTACTGCTCTTTGAGTAAAGTGAAGTCATACATTTTTGTTTTTTGTTGGCCTCCTTGTAGTATTGCAGTATTTATTATTTTTCCAACATTCTGAAAAAAAGCCACAAACACCGAAATGTATACGTACGACGGCAATAGATCTGTTAGCATGACACAAAGTTTCCAGAGATTTTTGTTGCATTGTTTTGCTGTTTTTTTTATTTCCTGCCAATATTGCTAATAAAAACAATGACACTCATTCTATTTACCCATAACAAGAGTTTCCAGTGACTTAAAAATGTCACGGTAAATTC
>JAODKN010000114.1:17723743-17744280 GCA_026774425.1 Petrocephalus zakoni
TTTGCTTATTGGTAATGTTCAGTTCAGTGGTGTTGTAATCATTGTGTCAAAAACAGAAGCATAATAGCAAACAAATATCGGTCCGGAATATCGGTTATCGGACACATAAACATGCAAATAATTGGTATTGCTATCGGTAATAAAAAATCAATATCGGTCGATCACTACTTATGTGTAACACCCAAAGCACTTATACAGAACCAAAGGGAAGCCACTTTAACTACCACCACTGAGTAGCACCCACCTGGGCAGCCATTCTGCACCAGTACACTCACTCAATTTAGTAAGGACATCAGAGTACAACCCCTCCTTTTTAGAAAGACACCCAGGGATGACCACAGAGAGTCAGGACCTTGGTTTTACATCTCATCCGAAGGACGGCACCATTTTTAAAGCACAGTGCCCCCATCACTGCACTGGGGCATTGGGATCCACAGACCACGCTAACCTGTTGGCCACACCGCCAGCCAGCTTTTCTTATAGTATATATAGATAGTCTCCCATCCAAGTACTGGCCAGGCCCAAAGCTTGTATAGCTTCAGATGGATTACCGAGTCTCAGCTACAGGTGGTACGGCTGCAGACAAAAATATCATGCTTCATATGGGCAAATTTGAGTAAGAATTCTGAAAGTAATACAAGGAGTCACCAGCAGATGGCAGAAAATGACATCGATAAACCTTCACGTTTAACAGCGTGAAAACCCCATCATTAATGAGCATAGTAGGAGGTATTCAGGTGGTTTGATATCTTATTCTATTTTAGCACTCAATACAGAAAAATAAAGTCTACTCTATGTTTTGACAATTATTTGCTTTAGTGTTTGTTATATATATCTGTATTTATATTAAAGTTTGTGAGCTTCTTGTTACACCAAAAACTTGTTTTATTAATGGAGGATTACTTAAATAAAAGCTAGTAACAGCAATTTACGTTTGAAGTGCTTATTTTAATTAAAGGGGATTTAGTGATTTCTTCACCAGACCGTAGAAAAACAACATTAATAACACTCACGGTTTATAATTTTAATGGATGATCGCCAGCAGGTGGCGATCAGCACTAAACAGCACAAAATATAAAATGTTTTTTCATTCTTGGCCACAAGAAGCGCCAGCGAGTTGCGCCTGAAAATGCAGAATATAAGGAGAGTGCAAACCGACTGCGCATGCTTCCCCAGGCCCTGTGGATAGACAGGTTGGTGGACAACTGCCCCGATGCTGCCTCCCTACCTGCCAGTCATTTCTCACGTCATGTCTCAGGATGGTGCTTCCTCTACCATCTACTTCACTGTCTATGGTCCCAATACCTCACCTCTACTTCTCAAAATGTGAACATGGAAATGATAATTGGCTTCTGGAAACACTCTGGAAACTTGTACTGGAGTACCACCATTGTCCGAACTCTCAAAGGAGAGGAGAAGACTGCAACCACAATGAGAAAACAGGGCAAGTATTTTATAATTCTACAGAGCTGTGTTTCCCAGCCCGGTCCTTTGGGACCCACAGATTGTCCAGGTTTTTGTTACCTCCCAGCTCCCTGCCAGACAGTCCACGTTTTCGCAAAACAAAAAAAAACTGGATAGGAGCAAAAACGTGGACTGTCTGCATGGCCCTGAGGACTGGACTGGGAAACACTGCTATTTAGAGTCTTAATTCAAAGTGTCATCAACTCCTAGCTCACCATCTGGTCACTCCAAGAGCAAACTACACCATGATATCAAATCTGCGGGCAAAAATGATCAGCTGCATGCATCTTTCACTGAGATCTCCAGAATGAAGAAATGTGTTGACAAGACTACGGATCTCTTCTGGCCAGGGAATCACCTGTTCTAGAGATTCTCTTTCAGAAAAATGTCACAGATTCATAAAAACAGTTGCTGTGATTCTCAATCTGATTCATCATTTGTTTACATATGTATATCTTATGGTCATCCATACAGTCTACATACTTTACCTTGTTTCCAAAAAACAAGGAAAAATATTCTTTTAATGGCAACTTACCATCCAAAAGAGAATTTTCTGGAATTATCCTAACCCCCCGAATGGGGCCCCTAGATGAATTTGTTATTTCAATATTGCTGACTTACTAATTGTTAATTATTCATTGATCACACAATTATGTGCTATACTTTTGATTAAATCCTATTCTAGATAAGCAATTGGAATGATTGATTATTATTACATGATTTATCAATAAAGCAGAAGCTTGTTCTCAGTGTAATTATATAAGTAGGATGTTTTATGGTGTGTCCTTGATAACATAAGTTGGTTTTGTGTCCTAAGTACAGAAAATTAACTAAAAAATGAAGACTTGGAGATTTATATCTCTATAAGGATTCACAATAAATCAGATATCACAATGGATAGACTGAGAAAACTGGTAAATCCCAAGGAAATGTTGTTTGTAAAAAAAAAAAAAGTGAGGATAGCTATTTCAATAATGTCTTTAATGGTAACCTATTATTGTGTATTTAGAAAAAAAATATATATACACAGTGTTACCTGAACAGGAAATTTTAGTTGAAAAACTTGAAATTCTATATTTGCATACAGATGCATTAATTATTAAAAAGGCGCCATGGGATAATTAAATAAAGGTTGTCCACGTTAGTTCGCCTATGGGCTATAACATAAAAATAACGCAGTATGTAATAACACAATGGTTATATTACATTCACTAATACTGATAAAAGACATTCCAGACAGATCATTATGGAATTCTCATTTTTCCATTATTCCCTTGTTTAACATTAATGCTATTATGTACACCAAACTTATGTGTGACAAAACTCAAATTTAATATCCATCATTTATATAAATATTATTTTTCAGAAAGATATGTTCTGGAAAAGAACATTTTCTCCATACAAAACATTTCAGTCTACAAAAATAATCCTTTAAGAAGAAAGGATGAAATTTAACAGTGTAGAGCAGTGGCTCCCAACCAAGGCCTCGGGGACCTCTAGGCAGTCCACGTTTTTGCTCCCTCCCAGCTCCCAGAAGACTGTCTGGGAGGGAGCCAAAATGTGGAATATCTGGGAGTCCCTGGGCACCAGGTCGGGAAACACTGATGTAGAGGCTCTGTTTACAGTTAGCTATCAGTAATGAAAAGCCATGTCATGTTGCCTGCATGATGCTACCATGACTTTCCAATGGACTGAATGTGTTCTTTTGCCTTCATCCTCAGTGAGGCAATGCTGGAGTTGCGAGGGTCTGACTCCTCCACAGAAAGCTTGTCCATAAACCCTGCACACTGGTAGGAGGGAGGCAGGCACATTGTGCTGATATGCGATACACTGTGTCCAACAGGTGAAGAATCTAAGAAAGCGGGTGCCGGGTAGTTGTTGGGCAGCCCGTGGGGTGTGATGAAGTTTGAGAGGGACTGCAGAGTGGTGGAGGTGGACATGCCAGGGCTGAGCCATGGTTCCAGTTGCAGGGCTGGCGAGCCGAGTGGCGGCTGTGGAGATCGGCTGAACGCGAGCATGGGGGAGTCTGCAAACCTCATGGCGCTAACTTCCAGCTTCTCCTGACGTCTCCACTTGGCTCTTCGGTTCTGAAACCACACCTGCAATCGCATTTTCATATTGAGTCTATCGCCATGCTCTTTATACATATTCTAGCAGAATATATAAACATGTATCAGCAAAACAGCTGCAATGCAGTCAATACCGGAAATAAATGATGTTAAACAAGGCGTATGCAAGCAGTTAGGATACAAAGATATCCATCCCGCATCAGTGCATTTCACAATGCAAAGATACATTTTTGTTAAACTGATATGCTTACATATGCTTTTACACATGTTTCAGAATGTTTTTGATATTTTCAAAATACCAAAGGAAAGAGGTCATGACGCATACATTTTAAATAAAAATGTAAATAAACATTATAGCATCCATTAATCAATTCACCCAATCATCAATTTCTTCAGTACAAGGTCAATGACTAAACCTAACAACCACATTTTAATTTAAACTTATCTATAGATATAATTGCTTACAAAGTAGTAACTGAGTTACTAAGTTACTTGTGCCCTCAAGTAAAGTACCATGCATTCGTTTTGTTAGTGATACTATAGGTTCTTATGCTAAATACATAAAGAGAAATACAATAATTATTGTGCACATGTAACAATTCAAGTGATAAAAAGTACATTTACTAAAGTGACTTTAGCAATATATTCATATAAAAGATACGAATGCTGTATACGTTTGACGTGTACACTGCATGCTATTAATACTGATAAAAATATTAATGTCAAAATAAGTATATTCAATATAGTAGGTACGTCTCATAAATAAAGTTTTTTATTCATTACTATCTTACAGATTTTCAGCATTTGCTGCTGTCACTTGTATCGATACGCAGAAGTGGAAGCATGGATCTCAGCGGTAACTATTTTTGGTAGCTATCTTTGAGACCACAGGGAAATAAACGGAAGTGGATATTTAATGGGACCGTGCCAGCAATAGTTTAGAAAAATAAAAAAGGTAATAAAAAAAATCAGTGGCAATGATATGTTTTCGATTAGACTAATTTTAGTCCTGGCATATGAAAAATACCTTCTTTTTGTATAGTTTCCTTATTTATTCTGCAAACACATATGAGGTAACATGCATTTATTTTTTGACAACAGATAGCCCTGAGTGGTGGAAGCCATTCAAATAATCAATATTCAGGTGTACTGAGCTCACATACATATAATAACGAACCTACAGATTTTTATTACAGAAAAATCTAAAAAGAAATTTGACAAAGCTCTTGTGTCATAAAATGATGTACTGTCCTTTTAGCATTACTCAACTCCATACTCACGATTAAACCTTATAAATAGGATGTTTAAGGCTTTAATGCTTGTTTGTACAGGTAATATTCTGTACGGATGCGCTTTGGTTTTTGGGATGCATGATCCACATAAATTAGACACGAAGTCTTAACGTTGAGAATTCACCAAAACGAGTTTGGTGACTGCTGTTACGTGTATTCCGTGGGTGTTATGTGTGATGATGGGTTTAGATGTACATTGTCTAATAAATCCTTGACAGTGTTGTGGGATGCATGAAAACTTCCCCAGGTGTCAAAGAGCGCAAGGTAAGGTAGTTTCACCGTGAACAGGTTACTATAGTTAATCGCAGTCTGACATACTGTTATGATATAATATTAAATTCTGTCGTTTACTATTTTGCGGAAGTTAGTGTTTTCGTACTGATACAAGTAACGATACCCAAATTAAATGCGAGTCCGATCTACAGCATAGAATGCGCGTATCAGTACCCATACCTGGACCCGGACCTCCGGAAGGTTGACCTTCAGCGCCAGCTCCTCTCTGCTGTATATGTCGGGGTAGTGCGACTTCTCAAAGGCTCTCTCCAGTTCGTGAAGTTGAAATGTAGTAAACGTGGTTCGGTTTCGTCTGTGCTTCTTCTTAGGGTTATCATCTCCGGGAAATTTACACTCCCTGTCAGGTAAATCGGGACTCGCTAAAGCCCCGGGATTGCTGGTACAGCAGGCACCTGCAATGTGCACAATTAGACAACTTTAGGAAAAGCCAGGCAGGAAATAAATCCAACAGTGTACAGGTTATGCCATAAAAAGGTTTGGTGATATCTCGACTAGTTGTTGAAAGTGAACTATGTGCATTCTCCTTTTTCTGTCTTTGACAGAAATGTTAGTTTTCTGAAAAGGTAGTAGGGTACATTAAAATTCGGAATAAAAGGTGACAAATGAGATTCCACCTTATTTCCCTTCCTTAAGCGGAAATTAAAATCAATGACAAAGAGCACAGTTATTCCCTTGTAATGTATTTATTTATCTCCAAACATACTTACTTTCAAACCCTTCGGAGTCATGCGCCTTCCTCAGAGGCGACACCACCTTACATTTCCTCCTGCGCTCGGTGTCTTTCGTGAATCTTGCGGGGACATTTGGTGAGATCGGCTGATGGAAAATGTTCTCATCCTTAAATCCCAAAATCGCTTCGATGCTGTGGATCCTAGACGCGTGGCCGGGGCTGCGAACTGCCCCTTCGGAAGGCGAAAGTCGGTCTTCCATTCCTTCTGACGACGAATCGAGAAACCGCATTGGCGTCTATTGACGGGAATTTAATTCTACTTCTGTGGATACACTTCCTTTGACCTGAACCGTAGTAGAGACGTTATCCCTTCTGGGCTTTTAAAGGGACCCTTCGGAAAATACCCTTTGTCCATGTGACGCCCCACCGGCACGTCATGCTCTCTCTGACGAGTTGTTCGTGCCCCACTGAGCTCTTTCTAAATCCCACCCTATAATTTCTTATAACTATGAGCAGAGTTAAATGAACATCTTTATATCTTAAATAAATAATCTGTCTCCCATCCAGATGTCATGCTCTTGGTCATTGAAAAGCGGGGGTTTCTGAGGGGGGTACGGATGGGGTCGGTTTGGGAGCAACAGATTAAAGTTTCAGAGCAAATTCACAACTGCAAGATTTATAGTAAGAGCACAAGGAATAAAATGACAAAGCAGATTAACATTTGCCGCTATAATAATAATAATTGTACAAACAAAATTCACATAGCTTTCACATATCACGTTAGGAAAAGATATTAAATTAAACACAATGTTACGGCATGTATATTCATTATATTTCAGTTACTACAGTGTTCAGTTAGTTGGTTTGCATGGACTATGCAAATATGAAGTAGGCCTACTCAATAAATATAATAATAACAACACTCTAGTCTTCAAATATAAAAAGGGAATTATCAGAAAAGAAACATATATAAATGTGATGTATTAACATTCAAGTTGATTGCACTGAAATTTAAGGAAACTAATGTCCATTTTATATAATATGCATAGGGCTATATGGAACAATTCAGTTTCCCCTCTCTGAATAATTTTGTAACAGGCTTTGCGGAAGTTTCCTAATTTAAAAATAATTTAAAAAAACATTATTACTTTTAAATATCACGCGGTGGTCACAATCAATCCGTGTTCTTTCATTGATTATAGAAATTTTATTGAAATACGTGTTAATTCAGCTTTCAGAAAACTATATATACTTTTTTTATTAATAAATTGCGTTGATTTAATTTTCATATGTATGCATTATGTAAATAATGGGCTACATACTGTTTGTATGCAGTTTATGGTACGCAATTGTTTGGACACTATGTTGATTTGACGTGATCTCATTGTGAACTCTCGTGGGACATCACGGATCTACGAATTACCCTGCAATTTATGTGCAATTAATTGGAAGAATTTCCTACCCTACTCAATACTGAATGGATACGTGCAATTAGCACTAAATAAAGACCGACAGCTGTTTGATAATCCTTTGCCCACACGCTGCTAAGGGGATTAGGGTTTTTTTTTTTCTTAAAACAGTTAATACCTTTTAAAACTATTTAGCCTTTCCTAATTACTGAGGGTGATGTTATCCTCTGCTTATATCATACAAAGTACTCCTGGCGTTAGGATAGGTCTTTGTATAACACAGTGGGACTCCAAGGTATGTTTTTTCTTGGACCGTTGACATGCATTACACTGTCACGTTTATCAGTCTTTCATTAAAAAAGAAATACTGTGCTTTGTCTGTAATATTCCGGTCAAAACAGACAAAACTGTTATTACAAAACTATGATTATCACAGCGTCATTCTTCCGCCTTGGAATCCTATGGATGGGAGTGAGGATGTTAATAGTGAAATGGCGGGTTTTGTAGATGCTTTTTGTCTTGTTTTGCCAAGGGCAGCTCTATCATACAGTACCCAGGAGCTTAGAGCTTACGTCGTATTTCAGAAGGAAAACGGCAGATCTGAAACAGAAATTATAAATGTTATATTTTTAACTTTGATATGAGTACTGTGGTATAACGACGAACCAACTAAGACCTAATATTTAATCCATCCATTGATTTTCTATACCCGCCTGTGTTATGCAGGGTTGCTGTGGTCTGGAGCCTATGGGCGCAAGGCAGAGGCACTAACCCATCACAGGGCACGCACGCACGCGCATACATACACACGGACAATTAAACTCAAATTCACCCTAGCGTGTGAGGGGGAGAAACCCCATGACGACATGCGGAGAACATGCCAACTCCACACATGTAGAGCCCCCACTGTTATTAATACTGATAATAATAATTTGGGCATTTTTAATTTCAATATTCGTTTATACATTTTGTTCTACAAGTCGCACATTTTTACTTGGTTAATGATTTGAATTTTGGAATTACACCCCTCCCCTGTCTGCATCCTCCCTGCCAGCTTTTTCTCCATAGCTCATACAATTTAGTAGTTGATTTTTATGAACATATAGTACAAATCCAGTAATTTTGAGGTACAGGCCTCATTTACACAGACCCACAAACATGCATCTTACAGCTTCCTAGGGTCAGCCGTGTAATATGTACATTTAATGATTGCCTGATCTTATACGTGAATTTGTGGAATATGATTTTAAAATGTAGATTGATTGTTGTTGCAATATGTAGATGCTACATTTTATACAATGCATTATATTATATATACAATATATACCTTATTTTGCTTTGTTTCCTAAATATTAAGGGAGAGTTTCATAAATGACCCAGAGGGAGACAGGACAGGTTTCTTAATACATTTTGCAGTTAAATTATTTTATTTTAACAGACATTCACTGTTTTGAATATTGTAATACCATTATCCTAAAATCTCTCATAAGTGCAATGCAATTTTATTTTTATAGCGCATTTTCACAACCTTACATTGTCTCAAAGTACTTTAAGTCTTTATGATAAGCATGAGTTTAACATGGCAGTGAGGTGTACTACCAGAGCCAGAAGTATACTGGATTTTTTCCAGCAAAAAAAGAATCCATGCTGGCTTAAGAAGGCAGAAATAATTGTGGTGTTCCATCGTGAACCCTGAAATATGACGACTTTGAGGTTCAGAACCGGGAGTGGGGAATCACGTAAAAATGTGAACCTATTAGGTCAACCAGAGAGCACCGACAAGGTAGAAGCACTCTCGGGCAGTTTCTCCTAATGATCTGCAGCACGGCCTTTCCTGGTGACGCTGATGTCCGTCACAATTTCTGCTATACTGATAAAGAAAGACCCCCCCGCCCGCATCGATTCGGACAATACCTACTGCCTCCTCTTCAGTCTCTTTCAAGCCCACACTATAATGGTTGACGTTGACTGAAGACTAAATCTGTTTCTCCAATGTCCAAAAATCCCTACAATCTGTTGCTGTTTCAATAAATGGGGCAGTACACCATGTGCTTGTTGGGAGTTTGCAAAATATTTTTTTAAACGCACCCATGCATTTTAAGTGTTCCTTCCTCTTTAAGTCTCCATTTAATGACACTGAAGAGCCCTTTGCACTCGCATCCTGGAAGTGCAAAGCATACGATTTGAATCCTTACAAAAGGGCAACACATTGCAGATGAATGTGAGCTTTGTGAAAGATTGATGGACGGATATTTTCTAATACAAGTGAAAACGTGAATTTTGTGAGTATTCAACCAATGGTGTGTCGAAAAAAAACTCAATAAATTTAACAGCAGGTGCCATTCTTGAACTACAGTTTGAAGATGCAGCAGGACCCTACAGTGCAAAATGCGAGGGGGTGGTGGTAATTTTGCATAGAAATAAAACACAATGCCTCCAACTTCTCAAAAGCAGCAGCTAAACTCTTGCAGGACTAATTTAATGGTAAGTGGAAAAACAGCAATTACAATAATTAAAAAAAGTACTGCACAATCTCCTTTTTGCTCTCAGACAAAATGTTACAAACATAAAACTGGACAGAACCTCGGCCAAAATAAAATAAAAAGTAGAAACAAATTTGCAGATGTGCAGTTTTCGTTTTTTTTTTTCTTTGAGAAAAAAATATTTTATTCTGGAATTAAATTTTAACACTCCAACATACATTCAGGGCCTCTAGTTTAATTTCCATTGTAAATTCAGAATTTTTTATATTACTTTCAGAGCTTTACAAAACATAAAAAGACAGTGGTCAACAGTAATTTTAATACTTTTCGATAACCCCTACCGAGATGCAAATTGTATAAGTTTAATACAGTACATTTATGTTTACAAATTTTTGATCATAAATTTCCACGCATACAATTAAAGCAAGCATTCATTCATGGCCTGTACAATAATTTATAATTTGAAAGTAACCGGACAAACTAAGATGCTATAAATTCCCTCATTTACAGATCATTGTTCTTTCAGTTGTGAAAAGTTTCGTCAAAAGAATTTTTTGGCAGCTGCTTCTTGTTGACTTCTAAAATATAAAAGGAAGGAAAAATACTTTAAATATGTATTCATTAGGAATTTTAGTTGAGCAAACATGACTCCTTAGTCCGTGATAGAATCTTCACTTTATAAAACAAAACCATACTGTGATTTGAAATAGAGGTTTAAACATGTGTTTAAACATGTGAGACTTCAGTAACACTGGGTCTATGCTACACTCACCTGTATACTATGTATCCGATGAAGAGGACTGACTGAACAGTCACAAAGACCAGGAAGTGAATCGTTGTCAGACAAGAGGGCAAAGGTGGTAGTTCAGGGCATGTCACCTTTTCACTTGGGTTCTGAAAGGAAATCATAGGATAATGTCAATGATAATTTTGTTCAACAGATGTTCTTTAGCTAACAGGAACAAATCAATAAAACAGAAACATTCATCTACCATGCAACAGCTTACAAAGGGAAAAGAAAAACATCTACATCTAGAAAACTAAACATGTACAGGGTGGACAGACTAAATTGTCACGGCATAAGTGTGCAGGGTCTAACCATATTGCGTTGGATAAGATGTTCAATGTTTCTCTTGACCACATGCAGGTGCTCCTTGATGTCATTAAAGTGCTGGACAGCCTCATAGGTTCCAGCTGCATTTCCTTGATGCTGTACAGAGCCAATCTGTCTCAAAGACTCATAAAACGAGCTCCTGAAACAAAACATTTTGTCAATAAGTACAAATTTTATCCATAAAGAATCCAAGAGGACCCCATACATGTACTCAAGTAATATGAAATATTGATATAATATTGATATTAATCGCATTAACCGATTAATCGAGTAATCGGATAAGAAATACTTTTGTCTTATTAAAGTGCAACAGTAACTATTCAAAAGTGACAAAGCCAGATCTCTTAAAAATCGAACAATTCATTGGTTTTAATGGTTAAACTGCATACTATAATGGTGATATTTTAAGTAATTCAACTTGGGTGAGACGAAATAATCAGAAAAAAAAGTACTTTTTATTTGAGTGCTGTTTGTGCATGCAGCACCTAAAAAGCCCAAAAAGACACTTTACCACAACACGGTATTTTTTTGCAAACAAATTACCACAAAATAATTTAAGCTATTTTGCCATAAATTTGGTAGCAAATTCACATTTACCCATGTGACACGAGAAGAGCTGTAAAGTGATATTTTAATCAGCTGTATGAACATGGTAGCAGTGCAGCTAACTGTAATTATGAAGCCGTTGATAACCAGAACAACTTAATATGTAACGTCACCCTGTGTCAGTAGTAATTGACAAGATCATCACAGAAATGGGGACCTTAGTCTCGGTAGCTGCTAAGCTACCTTCGGTCATTATTATCAATGATAACCATTAACAGCTAATGCTGTGCACATATAAAAACTAAATATAATTTTGTATATTAATAACAGCTAATGTATTCATTTTTTTATCTGTTATGTTATCAACAAACCACAAGCAACAAGCAATGGAAATGACGGTGATTCTATGCCGTGAATGTCAATGCTCGGAAATATTCACTGTCTCCATGAGTCTGAAGTTTTCTCCGCCATTTTTTATAATGGGCCCCTATGGGACTGTCACGACCCGATCTGTAAGGCCTCGCCAACAATTTTTTCTACCGCTCTGCTACACGTAATGCAGCGTAAGCACACCGATCAACAGTAATAATCCTGCGTGTGAAACACAGTGATCATTTGCAGTACATAGTTGTGTGTATTAAACAAAGCATTGAAGCAAAGAATGTGCATCGAGGATTTTTTGTGATTGAGTTATTTGAGTCACCACAGCATAAAATACAATTGTCAGCAAGCAAAGTTTGGCAGAGACAGCAGATCTTTGCATTACAGTTGTTACTTAAATACCTCAGTGTTTTTTAAATAAAGGATTATTTAAACACTGTGACTAATACACAAGTTGATTGCCTGATCACTTGCTCAATTAGTTACCAATAACAATCGATAATCGATAACAGTGAGCCAAAATAATAATTACTATATAAACTGCCATAATCCAAAGACTAGAGTGAAAGTTTTTTCACTTATGCACGAATGAAAGCCAAACCCTTTAAAATAAGAGATGGGAGAGCTTTCTGCCTACGATTAATCACATCAGTCCTTTGTTTAGCTCTTGATAACGTTAACTAATACTATACTTTATTATATTTCTGAACAAAGAGCTATATTGTTCGGCAAAGTAAACAAAGCAGAGCTGTAAAATCTTAAGAGATTGCTTCTCAAACCCCAAGCTGGCATAGCGGGACTGCTGTAAGCCAGACTGCTCACTAGATCTCCCAGTGGATAATCACGGCAAAAAAGGCAGTGGAAGCCTATAGGAAAATGTTTGGGATATTTCAACTTGCTGACCCAATCAATTTTGAATCTTTGCATTATAGTGATTTGATAGTGATTTGTTTCCATTTAATCTTTTGATCTCCTTCAGTGGTTCTAGAAAACAATAAAAACTTGCGTATTTACAATAAAAATGAAAAAAGTTACCAAAATAGTCATGACTGCTAAATTAAATGACTCAAATCCTTTTTCAGACATGCTTACCCACATAAATCTAATTAGTACTACCTATTCATTGGAATAATTCTAATTCCTCTCAGATTTACAGATTAGAGAAACATATTTTCAAGCACTTTAATCCCTAACCTTATAACAAATAATCAAAGTGCCTGGCAAACATGACATTTGTTTTGGAAGATCTACAGTGACTTTTTCTGTTTGGCTTTTTCCTCTAAAGTCAAATAAAAATTAACAGTGAACTTCAGAGATTCCTGTAATATCATATTGGTTAAACATGCCATGCCAGCAACATAACTCAATGTATCATAAACCATGAACAAGGAAGCTGGGATAACAAACTAGTGTTCCATCACATATATAGCCTTCTGAATACTGAACAACATTACATCTTTTCAAATATGTCCTTTTAATGACTTCCTAAGGAAAATTCACAGCTTACGCAGTCATACAGCAAGTATACATTAACACAGAGCATTCAAAAGCTGAAGGAAAAGTATTTAAAGGAGGACTATTAATTGTATTTATAGATGATCAAACAGGCTTCTCGTCCTAGAACACTGTTCTGATGTGTTCGTTCATCAGTATTAATATCATGCTTGATTTAGGATGGCATGGGGGCTCAGTAGGTAGTACTACTCTCTCACCCAGCCACGGCTGGGGGTTTGAATCCTGCCTCTGCTCCAGTTGTGGAGTTTGCATGTCCTCCCCATGGCTCAAGCAGTGAAGTTAACTGTCATGTCTAAAGTGCTCATGGTGTGAATGTGTACACACTTGTGTGTGTCTTGTTATGGTCTGGCATCCCAACAAGTGTATACCCTCCGCTAGTGTCCAGGGTTCCCCCCACAACACTGAACAGAATAAGTGTCTGGATGATGGATGGGTCGGTTTGATTTCATTATTACAGACTCATGTATTTTTATTTAAATAAAAATACCATTATTAAATACCGTAATTTAAAGAAATAATTTCTAAGGATCGACAAAACTGACAAACTCCAGGGAAATGCAACAAGAAAGCAGTTATATGATGGCAAGCTTTCTGCTATATGAAGGATATTTAAAAAAAACTAAGACTAATCCCCTGAAGAATAGAGAATTCCAAAAGGCAGGCCATTTCTCACAATCTCTATCACATGGCGTTACTCAGGTATTACACATTCTCCAAGATGCATTCCATAACAACAGAATCATCCCCTCCACCCCACTAACAAAGAGAAACAAATTGCTAGAAATAAATCTCCTATAAAAAAGTGTGCATGTATTAAACCACAAATCTAATCTTCAAAGAGGAGCAATGACCTACTTAGAGAACCAACCCCTGGTTGAAGAGCAGTAATCATAAAGGCCTGAGATGTGATGAGGATGGTCATAAATCCGCTGACTTATGTACAATATTTGGTCATAATCTTTGTAAACACTACAGGAAATCATAACAAAAGTTTTGTGAATTTCATATTAATGGTGCAGAATCCTTATTCAACTGTTTATATTTAATAATTGTGATTAAATACTAAATCTGGAAGACTAAGAATAATAGAGATAAATGCATGCCTTGACCATACAGAAGAATAAGAAATGTTCTGTATTTTCAGTCATGAATAAATATTCCCATAAAAATAGTATTTAAAAACAGAGTTATTGCATTAAATACATCTTATACATATAAGAATTTAATAATATTCTTTCCTTAAAATGAACAGCATGTTCAGGTAAGGAATCCTGAGGTACATCATACCAAGTTGCAGACATGTCTAAGTCACATCAGGTATAGTATCGATAGCGATAGTATCCACCTCTACCGGACCTCCTGAAAGAACCTGGTTGAGGGTATAGACTATGTAACTAAATCCAACTTTGTTCTGCAGGATGCCAGCCAGATGGAGCTTCTTACCTCAGCTCATTCAGGGTTCTCAGCACCTCCTCTTGCTTGTTGATGATGTTATCAATATCTTGATTAGGTACCTAGAAATAATTTTTAGATTAATAGAATTATTAATAAATACAAACCATGTGTCACTTGACGGGGATACGTTCTGAGAAAAGTGTCGACAAGAGATTTCGTCCTTGTGCAACTTACATAAACCTAGACTGAATAGCCTAAATCACTACACACACATGCTATATGGTGCAGCTTAAATAAAAAAATAAATAAAATAAATAAAAAGTCCAATACAGTAAATACATAAACCAAAAACAATTATTACGTATTATGCACCACACATAATTGTACATGCTATACTTTTATACAACTGGGAGCGCAGGTTTGTTTACATCAGCATCACCACAAACACGTGAGTAACATGTTGCACTTCAATGGCTATGAAAATGCTACAAGCGACAGAAATGTTTCTGATCCGTTATAATCATATGGGACAATCGCTGTATATGTAGTCTGTCGTCATGTGGTGGGACTAAAAACCACAGCACCCACCAAAAAGACAAAAAGGTTAGCAAGGATTTTTAAACCAAGAGAACCAAGGGGTCACAGCTCAGAGCAAGTGTACTTAAACAGATTAGTGCCTAGCCAAATGAACAGCCACGGGACTTTGGGACCTCACCTGACCAGGCTGCACATGGACCCCCCGCTTAGCAATTTCGTCGGTGACTACAGTGACGTAACGACGCTGCTCATCAAGGATCATGGCCAATTGCCGGTGAAGCTGTTTAATCTCCAGGTGAATCCGATTCTGACCTTCGAACACTTGCCGGATCTCACGGTCGTTTACACTCTCATACATTTCCTCCACTAACGAGAAAAACAGGACAAGACGAGACGCGTGTATCTATGATTATTCCATTCCTGGCAAACCAGTATAAAATACAATATATTCACAAGGTACTCAGACAGCTTCACTTTTTTTCCCCCAAATGTTGCAGCCTTATACTAAAATCCTTTAGATTAATTCAATCTGCATACAGTACTACATACTAACAAAGCAAAAGCAGGATTAGAAATTTTTGCAAATTTATTAAAAACTGAGACATGACAACAACACGTATCCTGACCCTTTACTTTGGATGGGGACTGTTAGTGGACAGCTAATTTCAGGTCACTCCAGAAATGTTTGATTCGGTTTATAACACTATGGGTTTGTAAATAACTCGACAAAATGTTACTAATTTATAGCCTACATTATAATTTTATATTGCGACATTAACCTATTATTATCATCATCATTATTATTACATTGCCCAAAAAAGAGCATTGGTATGTATTTATGATCCATTTCTAGTGTCTAGTGTGTATTGCCAGATTATCAGGCAAACATTCAAATACAAAAACGACAAACATCGAGTGGCTCGACTCGCCTGCTAATTTATGAATGAGGAGACAAACTACTTCATTTACAAAGGGCTTTGAGAAACTCATTAATCAACAAATGATCTTAAGTACGAGAAAGTACTTAGCATCACGACGCTTTCAGGAAATGTAACCCTGAAAACTTACCTAAATTTATCTAATGAAAATTTGTTACATTTTATCGAGTTATTACACAACGCAGTGTTATTACAACAGGCGGTGTTACAGGGTTCAAGTCCAGACTCTGGCAGGGCCACTCAAGGACATTTACAGAATCCTGCCTAAGCCACTGCAGCATTGTCTTGGCTTTGTGCGCGGGGTCATCGCCCTGTTGGAAGGTAAAACTTCAGCACTGTCTTGCAGTTTAGAGTGCTCTGCAGCAGGTGTCCCAGTCTCTGCTACTGGAAAAACACCCCCACAGCATGATGCTATGGTGCCGTTATCACCATGCTTCATGACAGGATGGCTTTGAGCAGGTGATGAGCAGTACCCGATTTCCTCCAGACATGATGCTTAGAACTGAGGCTAAACAGTTCAAGCTTGGTGTCATCAGACCGGAGAATCTCATTACTCAAGTCTGAGAGTCCTTTAGGTGGCTTTTTGCAAACTCCAAGTGGGCTTTAATCTGTCTTTTACTGAGGCTATTACTGAGCCTAGACTGGTGGAGTGTTGCAGTGATGGAAGAAGGCAAAATGTATAGCTGCGGATTTCACCCATCCGGGAAACAGACTGTTTGTACCACTGCCTTCGGGAAAGCGGTACAGAAACATAAAAACACATACCAGCAGACTGAAAAACAGCTTTTTCCCCAGAGCTGTGAAGTCCACCTGCCCCTGCTGATACACACACATACTTACATCTACCCCTGACCTGCCCCCCCGTAGATGCATACGCACTTTCCTCGTAATCAAACACACACACACACTATTCCTCCCCTGCAGACCCACGCACACGGTTCACGGTCTCTACAGGCGCAAGTCTGGACTTGATGTTTTATTGCTGCTGTTTTTTTATATATTATGTTTACTTTATTATTTATAGTCATTGTGTATTTAACTATTCTGCCTTGAAGTCGAGTCCTACCAACAAAATTGCATTATGTGTATGCATAATGACAAAGAATTCTATTCTATTCTACGGGAGACCACCTAGAAATTTCTCCCATCTTCACACAGGTTCTCTAGAGTACAGCAAGAATGACCATCAGGTTCATGGTCACCTATCCTACTAAGACCTTTCTAACTACTTTTTTAAAATCTAAGTATTATGGAGGCATCTTTGCTCTTAGGAACCTTCAAAGCTGAATGTTTTTGTAGCCTCACTAAGATCTGGGCCTCAACACATTCTCTCTGCCTTGTGCAGAAAATTGCTTTGACCACTGGCTTGGTTTTTGCTCTGATATACATGTTCAGCTGTGGGAATAGTATATAGACAGTCATGTGCTTTTCCAAATGATGTCCAATCCATGGAATTAAACAGTGGTGGAAAGGTGTAGAAAGGTGATTTCAAAGGTGACAAGTAGAAATGGGATGCACCTGAGCTAAATTTTAAGTTTCAAAGCAAAGGGTCTGGGATAAAAAAATGCCAATGTGATGTTTCAATTTAATTTCAATCTCAATTTTCAAAAAAAAAAAAAAGAAAAAAAAAATCATAAAATTCTGTTTTCATTTTATCCTTATGTGGCATTGAGTGTGGACTGGTGAGGGAAAAATGAATTTAAACAATTTAGCATAAGGCTACAACATGAATGTGAAAAAGGAAAGGGGTCTGAATACTCTCTGAATGCAATGTATCACACTAAGATTAGGTACAACTTGAAAAGCATAACTAATTCTAATCCATATAATTTACATGTATAAAAAATGTATATGGGTATGAAATGAACAGTTTAAAATAAATGATCCAATTAACCTGGTTCTCCCTGAACGTCGGGGTGCTCCTTCTGAAACTCCTCCTTCTTTTTGTCCAGCTCCTGCTGAAAGGTCTCAAACTCAGCTTGATACTTATCCTTTTCTTCTTTTGGAATCTCAACATCAGGAGGAGCCTTCAGATCAAGCAGTAGAAAAATCAGAAACTTATGGTAGGAACAGTGTTTAAGTTTTGTCAATTATCCCTCTTACTAAACCTCTAGTAAAATATGCAGGGTGGACTTAAATTACAGCTGAAGATCTTTGCCCGAACCCAACGGGACCCGACACGACAGGTTTGGGCTTAATTTCTATCATTTTACACGGGCTCGGGCCGGGCTTGGGCTTGCGCTCCAGCTTGCGTGGTAAATGAGCACTAGGGCTGAGCGACTTATCGATTTCACATTATGCATAATACAGCATGTCTGACCCAGGGTTTAAAACTAATTTATGCCATCCTCCTTGTATGACAATCAGTTTCACCAATCAGAAGTGCCGTGGTCCTTGCGTGCCAGTCATTCTCACCAATCAGAGGTGGCCCAAAGTGACTGCGTATACACCCACAAACAACGGACACGTGAAACCCAAGGAAAACGTCATATTCGCAGTGAGGAAAAATATCGGTTCCGCTGCTATCTAACCATGACAATAAAATATATATTTTATTTTCATTACTTTATTTAACTTAACACAGGTTGTGGCTTTTGTGATAGTAGTTTTATGTGTTATTTTTCTCCGCTAATTTGACCCTTGTGTACATGGGAAGCACGTTACTAAGGGTAAAAAAGCGGTCGAGAGCTGTTTGCAAACGCAGCACTTAAAATGTGCATGTAAAAATACAATCACTTTACCATGTTCGAGTTGCTAGAGAATTGCTCTATGGTTTATTAGGTGTATGTTATATATCATTTTTGTTAGAATAAAAACATTTTGGATTCAATTAATATATTCCTGGTCTTATCTATGGATAAATGTATAGTGCAGTCCAGATTTCAATGTATGGAATACTCTTTTAAAAAAATCGCTAATGAAAAAGCAATCGCGGGATCGGTCGGGTTCTGGCTTAATTTCTTTCATTTTACATGGGCTTGGGCCGAATTCTGTTGGGCTTGGGCCTTGTTGGGCCTAACTTTTAAAGCCCGATTACAGCTCCAACTTAAATCCTAATAGAGCTCTCATGTCAGAAATACGTACCGGCTGCTGCCCAGGCTCCGTTAGTCTGAAGAACAGGAACGAAAGAACATCGTGATCATCTGGAATATAAATTCATTTTAAAATTAGCTAAAGAAATTTCAAAATTTCTGCAAGCAGACTGACACCCAGGTATTGTACAAAGAAATCTGGAAGTCACCTGCAAGTCCACCAGTGGCTGCAGAGATTCCGAAATAGCCTTCTTGTGGAATGACCATGTTGTCGATTTTGGTGCACAATTCAAAGTCATCCCTGTCAGGGGTGAAGCCATTATTGATCATAACCTATTGGTGCAGGGGGAAGGGGAGGAAGTCACAGCTATTAATGCAAGCAATCAATGTAGACAGCATAACAATCTGCATTGGGCGATACATCAAAATATTTAATTATGATAATTTTTCATATCAAACAATATCGATAATTATCACAATATGATTTGAGCCTTTATTTCTTTATTTCAAAGCTCTGTTTTGCTTAAAATTCCCTTTTATTGCCCATAAACAGATTCAGAACATTAAAAAGGTGACAAACAATGGACTACAAAAAATGGAGGCAGTAAGTTTTCTTCTCTGACAGGTTTCATCGGGGCTGGGTGATGCGTCCTAAAAATTATAATATTTTCAGAGATTTTCACAATATCTATATTTCTTATAATATTGTAAAATTCATATGCAAAAAACTAAAATATAACGGGTAATTTCAAGTTTTTCTAATTACGAAATTCCTTGTGAAATTGCTTTTACGGAACACAATTTCTCATAGGAGTCATCGATTGCACACACATCCCAATTAGTGCACCCCTGGGAGAGCATGAGGGCAATTATTTAAATTAATGTACAGGTATTTTTCTTATAATATGCTATTAGATCTGATATATGGGCTATTGACTACTAGGGATGCAACGGTACTCGGTAAAATACTGGACCATTCGGTACGCACTGCATGGTCCGGTACACCCTTGTGTAGGGCGGTATTTCGGTTTTGCACTTCCTTTTGAAAATGGCGCTTAATCAGGCTACTGTCAACCCTTTCGGAATGACGGCATCGTTGGCGATGCCGCGCATCTTTCTCGTCTATTTCCTTCATGCAGAATCATGAAAAAAACGCTGGCTAAATCCATAATCTGTCTTCTTTTCAAAATGCCCATTGTCTGAAGTATTAAAGTTTTTAAAATTAGGTTAAATCAGCAAAAAAGTTAACCATGACAATTTTCTTTGTTTCACCTGCATCTGGGTGTGTACAGCACAGACGCGAAGATCGCTATTCACATTCTAAACAGACGCATTTCCGCGTATTCAAATTGCATTTGCATGGTAATTTAATGAACAACGCAGCGGTGAAACGCGATC
>JAODKN010000114.1:17801978-17815868 GCA_026774425.1 Petrocephalus zakoni
ATCATACTGCAGAATTTCTAAATCAGGAGGATAGGTTACACATCCTCAAGACTGTACCATGCATGCTTTGAGAAGGAGAATTAAATAAAAAAAAATTTAATATCGGTAAGTCAAAGAGGATAATATTACACATGGTCAGCGTTCCAGAGTCTGAGCATAACGTAAAAAATGTCTGGATTGATCTATAATGTGGCTAAAGAAGCTTTTCTAATTATCGTTTTTTGCTTTTAGTGTGAACATTTTGAACATGAATGCAATCTAATGCATCCATTCCGCATGACTGCAATTCGAGAGACTGATTGTAGCAGCAGAATAACCTGGTTTAGGCTGGTTTATGAATCAATAAATATCTAAATTCTGGCTCAAAAATACAATGTTGACTTTCATTTGTTGGAGTAACAGTCCCCAAAGCATAAAAACCCTGCAATTCTGTCCTATTAACTACCAATTATCTCTAAGTCTAACTAAAGCTATACAAATGCTACTACATTGTAACATAACATTTAGAGTAAAAGAAATAGAATTGTACTCGTTGTAATTTTCCTATGCAATCCTGTCCAGTAGCAAGTAGAATGGTAACTATATTGTATGTGTTTTTACAGCATGTTGGGCTAAAAAAATACATCAAACATAAAATAAAAAAAAATAAATAAAATTTAATAAACTGGTTTCATTTAATTACTAGTGATGCACCGATAAGGACATTTCTGGCTGATACTGATTATTTCAAAAACTGACACCAATACGAGTTATTTCAGAGGTTCTGCTTAAATACGTTTAAATGAAAACTCCACCCAAATAAATTCAAATTCCAAAAATGTGAAAATAAGAAAACACCAACTCTGGCATACATCAACAGCCCCAGAGCACTATATTTTATAACTGTTGACATCTAATATATTTATAACAGAGATGGGGATCATCAAGCGTGATAAATGCCGTCATTTTTGGTGTAATATATTTTGATTTTGCACTGTCTGAATTTTCTTTTGCTATCAAACACCTGCATTATTGATGGACTGGCGCTATTCGGCAGTACGGTAGCCTTCTTTATTAGAACGGATTTGTTTTTCAGAAACTCTTCATATGCTTCACTCTTCAGTAACTTTGTTTCTGCTAACCTTAAAATTATTCCACACAGCAGACATTCATGGCCGGTTGTTGCTGTACCGATACCAATAATTGACCTATACAATTGGTGCATCTCTATTAATTACAGTTTGTTTGGCATTGATTGATTCTATTTAATTTTTCAGTTTGTATTATTCTACCTTTCTGCTTTCTCTGTTGCAGGTTTTACTGGGACTTGATTATGCTGATCATGATGATGGGGAATCTAATCATCATTCCTGTCGGAATAACATTCTTTTCTGAACAAACAACCACCACCTGGTTAGTGTTTAATGTTGCCTCAGACACCATCTTCCTGGTAGACCTGGTCATGAACTTCAGAACAGGGATTGTCAATGAGGAAAGCTCTGAAATCATACTGGATCCGAAGGTGATCAAAATGAACTATTTAAAAAGCTGGTTTGTGGTTGACTTCCTCTCATCCATACCAGTGGATTATATCTTTCTAATTGTGGAGAAAGGGTTTGACTCCGAAGTGTACAAGACTGCCCGTGCGTTGCGCATTGTGAGGTTTACAAAAATCCTCAGTCTCCTGCGGCTTTTGCGCCTTTCACGGCTCATCAGATACATTCATCAATGGGAAGAGGTGAGAACATTTATATGTGTCTATGTGTGAGAGACAGAGGTGGGCGGAGAGTGTGATGTGAGGCTCCAGGGTCCTAATTAACCTTTAAAGGTGTGTGAGCACATGTTTTGTTAAACCGCGGTTTCTCAACCCAGTCCAACCCAGAACCCCTGACAGTCCACCTTTTTGCTCCCACCCTGTTCCCAACACACCTCTATCAGGGATTCAGTGTTCTTGTTTGGTTGGTTTCCTCTTCGTTGTTTGCTTCAGGTGTTCAGGGAGCTGGGAGGGAATGAAAATGTGGATTGTCTGGGTTGAGAAACATGGTGTTATACCATAGTTATATGACTGTGATGTTTTTGAAAAAAGGTAAAAACATCAGTATATGAAATAATACCACAAGTAGACGTTAGAACTGTGGTTTCAACAATGTTTATCTGTTTTTAAAGCAACCATTAATCATTGGTGCTTGTTAAGAATTCTTGATTATTTTAATGTGAGTGTTGAATTCATAAATTTGTTTTTAATCAAAAATTAAATTGAGTTGTTTGCTATTTGTAGCTATCTGTAGCTGTAGCTGTGCTATCTGGATAATGTTATAACAAGTTATATATGAAGTATAAAGATGGGATTGTTCCAGAATGATTATTCTTTTCTTTTGTTTATTTGTTGTTCTGCTTGTGTATTTGTGTGTCTGTGTCACAACTGGCAGAATACATAGGCAATATTCAGTGAAGTCTGAACTTTCAGGTTGGTTGGGAAAAGGGACATATATACCGAAAACTTAAATAAGTCAGGTAGGTAGTGAGACTTATCTGCGGATTAACAAAAGCTGCAATGTAGTTTCATTGATATTTAAAAATCTATACTAAATAAATGAAGCGATATTAATGTGGTGAAGAAACACAATGACAGGCCACGGGGCCTACGCTGAGTAGATCAGGAGTAGTGTAACCACGTACTTTAATAAGTACAGACTAAATGTAACTTAAGTTTACAGGTAGTCATGCTGTGTACAGTACATAATTTGCTGCTTTACCTTCGTTTTTTGGTTAATTAACAAATTCTTGACTGAAAGGAAGATTTTTCCTGGTTTTGACGTACATCACCATAATGCAACATGTCCTGAACATATAATTGGTTTTACCATTTGTTTCCTTGACAATGAACTGACTATCTGATACCTCATACTCCTCATCGTTTTAACAAGTATAGGATCAACACAGCCTCAGGCCAGTGTTAGCATTAAGAATCTCTTCCATGTAACTGGCAATGACAAATTAAATGCCATTTATTACTGCCAAGGTTGATGCCATGTGTTTTATGGTATAAATGCAATACGAATTAAAGAAATTAAAACATTTCAGGCTCAGTTTCAGAAATCAAAAGTATGATCATCATATGTGATAAATTAATTTTCTCCTTGGTCATACTTATTCGTGCTGAGTGACCGATCATCATTTAAGAGAAAATTAAGAAATGCTTGGGCCATTTTTTTCGACAGAATAGTTTTATGCATGAATGAAATTTGTCTTAAATAAGTTTTGGTTGACTACTGAATATTCTAAGTTTAACATTTTATTCTCATATATTATTCTTGCGTGGCGGCTTCACAGTCCTTAGCATGTTATGGATTGACCGTGTTACGGATTAATGATGGGATCTTTTGTGAGATAGCATCTTACATTTTATAGCCCTGTAACCTGCGTTTCATATTCAAAATAGCACGTGTGTTGGGACCTTCCCAAACTAAAATGCTTAAAACACCAAAACAACTTGCACAAACATGCCCAAATACATTCTAGATTAAATCCTGACAGCCACAAGATACTTAAACAGATAAACAAACTTGAATTGTAAACAAACTTGTACTCACAGATATACTTTCCCTTGGCATTATAAGCGTTTTGGAGACTTCTGCCCCTGGCCAAAACACATTGATTTACTATGAAAGCTCAGACCCTTGGGAAGAATTAATATAAATCTTGTCTCCATCAGTTCTGCATCGGTGACATGTCACCAGGTTTTCTCACACCACCTCCAGTCATGAAAAAAACTAAAACTATAACTTATCTGTGTATAAAACTTTTCTTATCTGTATATAACTTATCTGTGTTTAATTGCAGTGTTTTTAGACAAATGGATTGGCCTATATGCGGCTCATTTTGTTCAGTAGGCCGGAGTTACAATTTGAGTGCTGCGAATCATGTGTGGGTACAGTGTATGTGCTGCAATCCTTGCGATAAATACACCTTATTTAAAGGGGTAGTTTTTTCTGTTTTCAAGCATTTTAGCTTGTTTTTAGACTAAAGGCCTATGATGGATATCAATCTTTGGACCCTTACAGAGATATGAATGCCGAAATCAGTATACTTTGTGTCGTATGTTATTAATGTAAATAAATATAGCTATATATATGTGTATGTATATATTAGAGGTCGACCGATATTGTTTTTTTAGGGCCGATATCGATACTAGTTATTACTAGTTAATGGGGCCGATAACCAATATTTGGAATCAATCTGCATTTGCTTTTATGTGCTTTCTTTGCATCCCTCTGTAATGAGAATATGAAGATATAAAGTCCGCTATTAAAGTAAAGCTGCTCTTTTTAAAGTGAATGCTACTTTTTAAATTAATGGCAAATGATTCATTATACAATGTAAAACAAAAAAAAAACATGTATATCCTTTTTACAGATTAGTATTCATAACACAGCAAGAATAAGATATTAAAAATAAAACATCTAATAAAACGTATATGCCTGAGCTGGACAAATCAAATTAATAGATAATGTAAAGTACAATAAGCTGCGAGGAAGCTCAAGTAAGCGCTTCCGTAGACTCATATTCATATCACCACAAGGGTCATTATTCTGACATTTTCAGCAGTGTAACTGGGCTTTTCATTATGGAAAAAGCTCACGTGAGATCCGTAGTGTTTTGTAACTTCAGTGTGTAGGACTATAATGTGAGCGTCAGTCCGCACTCAGCTACTGTCCCTCCCTGCGCTTCGCCTCCTTGGGGCTTCATGCTGCGCTGGCTTGTGAGTGTGGTGTGAGTGACAGCGAGGCTTCGGCGTTGATTAACTAATACTCGTATGACATAGCCAATCAGAGATTGCTGTGGGCGGGACATTAAATGAAGCGGCGGGATGGTAGTATTAGAGCACAGAGGAAGAAACGGCAGCGGAGCCACAGTGAGCGTTAAAATAAAACGCAGATACCGATATTCGCCAAAATGCCTATATATATAGATTGGAAAAAAAATTGTTTCCTATGACTGACGAAATACGTTTTTTAGTGCAACTAATTGACGGTTTGAACCAAGGAGACTATCGAGGTCCTTGCAGTGTGACACTTGTGTGTCCATGAAATGTCATGGCAGTATTAACATTGCACATTGTGCAAGCCTGTCACGTTGTCAACGCACAGCTGCACTTTGTGTGTGTGGAGTTTGCATGTTCACTTGTGTGACCACACAAAACCCTGTGTGCGTGTGGCTTTTCAGTGGATTCTTGTATTATTGTACAAAGTATGACTGTGCAATGTCAATAAAGAGTTATCTTATCTTATCTTAGTGACAGTCCTAGCTATAAAGTGAAATTAAGTGACTTTATTTCTAGATAACGCTTTTTAATGGTTGGAAACGTATTGCGAAGGTGTATTAGTATAATAAGTCACCTTTGGCTGGAATTTTTTTATGTTACAAATGTTTTTTATTGAAATTTTTGAGATTTTGAAACTAGTAGTATTACCACAGATGATTTGATTGATGGGCAGGGTGGGCTAACAATTTGATAAAAAATCTATTATTTTCAATAGTAACAATAGTTTTAATTCATTAGACAATAGATTTTTTTCTAGCAAAATATACTGAGTACCCTAGTTTCCTCCAGCAGATGAAACACATGCAGTTAGAGGTGAACTGAAGAACTCCAAACTGCTGGAGAATGAGTACCCTGTAATAGATTGGCTTTACTCATGGAGACCCCAAGATGCCCATAGTGTTGGAGTATGAGTACCCTATAATAGAATGACTTTACTCATGGAGACCCCAAGATGCCCATAGTGTTGGAGTATGAGTACCTTGTGATAGATTGGCTTTACCCATGGAGACCCTAAGCTGCCCATAGTGTTGGAGTATGAGTACCCTGTAATAGACTGGCTTTACCCATGGAGACCCCAAGCTGCCCATAGTGTTGGAGTATGAGTACCCTGTAATAGACTGGCTTTACTCATGGAGACCCCAAGCTGCCCATAGAGTTGGATTATGAGTACCTTGTGATAGATTGGCTTTACCCATGGAGACCCCAAGCTGCCCATAGTGTTGGAGTATGAGTACTCTGTAATAGACTGGATTTACCCATGGAGACCCCAAGCTGCCCATAGTGTTGGAGTATGAGTACCCTGTAATAGATTGGCTTTACCCATGCCTTCTGCCCTGTGCTGCCTGGCATGGGCTCCAGGCAACCTGGTACTACAGAAGTATCTGAAAGATGGATGGATAACTCTGTGTTGCTAAGCAATTTGGTTACTGTACAATATGTGCCATGTCTTCTATTTTCAGTATTTGTATTCTCATCTATTCTCATTTTCAGGCTGACAGTCACCTTTGAAAACTTCTTTGACAAAGTACAAGACTTAACATTACGGAAATTATATAGTGTTCATTACCAAATTTGAGAACAGATTTGTACATCGTTTACAGATGTCATATGGCATGTAGCAGTGATGAGAATGGTCATGCATTTTGTGAAAGAATACATAGTGACAATCATACTTTTACATACTTGTGAAATGTATGGAATTATTATATTATATTATATGATTTTCACTTGATCTGTGTATTGAAGTTAATAACTTAAATGCACAGTATAGCTTTTTGTTTTTTATTTGTTTAGTGCAAAATAAAGGACTAACTTAACTAATTCAAATTCGTGTTTAATTATCTCATCTATCTTCACCATAATATGTAAATGTTAGACTTGATTTTGGTTGTGTTTATACTGCTTCAAAACTGAAAATGACATCCAGAAAGTAAGAAAAAAAATAAATAAAACCTCCAGTCGAAGAGTCCTGAGTAAACCTAGTATGGATTAGTATGGGCTGACCTGGGGATTATATTCTTCGCTAATCCCACCTGATGGAGAATGAGTCACAAAGTTTTAGTGGCATGGCAGACGCTCACAGCACTGTGGTGTAAATAATGTCTTCATAGTCTACATCATCAAATAGTATGTTTAGCAGGGTGCTGATAAAATGCAATGATGTGCTGAATCTCTGTTTGAATTTCCCATTACATTTCAGATGTGTGGCAGTATGTCGCCTATAGTTTCCTTTAGATTGCTGGGCTAATCATATTTTTAGCAAGAAAGAAGACATGGATATGGTAATGGAGAACTAGACGTTAGACGTTATTAGCAGACTATGGCATGCACAACATTGTGGATCAATAGTAGTTTTTAATATAGCACATAAATAAGCATTAAATAATTGTTCAGAAAAATTGCACAATGTGGCTATCTTGACCCTGTTTTGAATGATCATTGTTAATAATATCTATCATGTCATAGATTCCCTGTGCACTATTGATTAATGTTTAGTAGGAAAGGTATTCATAGTCATATTTTCCGTCTTTTTAATTATTATAAAATTTGTGCATAAAAGGAATTTGCAATAAAATAAACAATTAGGAATTTAATTTTGCGTCAGTTCAGCCAGGGCTGATTGATTTATCGATTTCAAATCAAAATCACAATTTAAAAAAATGCAGTTAGGCTGCGATTTAGGATATGCATTATACAGCACATCTGACCCAGGGTTTAAACCTATTGTGAGAATAGTTTAGCAAATTCCTTCCATCCTCCTTGTGTGACAGTCAGTATAACCAGTCAGAAGTACCGTGCTCCTCGTGTGCCAAACATGCTCACCACCATTCTTTGTTAGAATAAATACATTTTGGATTCAAGTCATATATTCCCATTCTTATCTTAATGTATAGGGCAGTTCCGATTTCAATATACAGTTGTGCTCAGTTACAGTTTTTTATGCACATGGGAATACTGAGTTTAAATAAATCACAAATCAAATTGCAATTGCAATATCTGTCAGATAAATCGCAGTTCGATATTTTCTTAAAATCGTTCAGCCCAAGTTTAAGCGTTAACTGAAAGCAAAACATTAACGTGGAAAAGATTGCTGCACTGTAGCTAAACAAATAGTGAGGATTTATTTAGCACCGCATTTATTGTCCAGATGTCAGAAATAAGAATACAAACAAAATACTTTGATCTCTATGTAGGCTTTATAGAGCCTTCTAGAAACCTACCAGATGTGCACTAGCAAGCGATCTGCTTGCCAAATAACTCCGTCAATTCCCAAGCTGCACATGGCAAACAAATGGATATCAGGTGACAAAGTGTTCCTTAGTGCACACACAGGGCAAGCATCCTTGGGTGAAGGCGAGGGCAGCCTGCCAGACTGTAGAGTCATGATGTTTTTTAACACCTCTTGGATAATCATCCCAGAAGCACATCATCCAAACAAGGAGAAAATGTCCTTTATAAAGTTATATGTCTTATTTTAGGTAAGAGCCTCTATGAAGATGAAGAGGGAGTGCTGTTTGTATTGTTATTGTTGTGGTTGAATTTATTTAAAATGAAGACGGCTCATTCCGGAGTAGGTTTTACAACAGAAAGAAGATGAATTGCTAATTGCCTGAATAGATTTTCTAGTGTGTAACAGATAATTAGTAGGGAAAAGACCAATTCAAGGTGATAAGTGGACAGATTAGATTAATCTGGGTTATTTTTACAGACATGCCTATCAGTGATGAGGTTTGCCTTAGGAGGCCCGGTGGCAGGTAATCCCCATTAACATGTCATCCTTCACTGATCTAAGACTCTGACTACTACTGCAGACATTCCTGAAACAGCTTCCGGAAGACAGATAGAATGCACTTCTGATCATGCTATAGTGTTTCTTCAGAGCTTCAGGTTTAATGATTCTTAACTTTCATAAATAATTTAGTACCGCAAGTATGCTTATGTCATTATCATTGTTAGCGGATAATTCTGAGAGAGGTATACAAGACAGGGTAAGAATAAATACTGTCAGTGTGGTACCTACTAGAAGAGCTTAATTAAACATTGTCTAACAGCTTGGTAGGTCAGATAACTGCCTGTGTTTTTCCCCCTAATTTTCAGTAACCCAAAATCTTTTTAATTTCAGAAATGTAACTGTTACTGAATTTAGACAAGATATAACATATAATATATAGAGTTCCTTAGCTAACACTTTAAGTTTAGCTTATTTTTAACATTTATATGGCTAGGTACCATACCCAGGCTAGATAGTATAATTACGTTGTAGAGCACTGCTGCATGTTACCTTTCTGATACTGAGCGAGCAGCTTTCTGATTATCCTTCAGTGACTATGGAAGTGCCTCTGGCAGCGGAGTCAGCAGTATGGTACTTTTAGGGACAAAATCCCTAACTGTCTGGGGCTTGCTTCCCCCAGAGAACACGGGGTTTGGGTCCCAGTGTGGCAGAGGTTTGTATCCCCTTGCACGGGTACCAGAATGTGGGTGGTTAATGTCAGGCGTTTGGGTGGCATTATTATTATTATTATTATTATTATTATTATTATTAAGAATAATCTATTTATAATTGATCCTATTTTTCTTTTCTGCGTTTTCATTTAAATTTCTTTTAAATCTATAAAGCTTTTTTTAAAGCACCTTGTAAACCCTGTGATTTTATTATATAGTGTATATTGTCAAAAAACAAAAAAACAATCACCAATTTACTATGGTGGGCACATGTTCATAACCACTATTAACCACTATGCCCTTCTTAGGTATATTTTTTATGTAGGCCTGCTACTAGTGAAAACATTTCCTGATGGAACTATGAGCAAAATGTATACACCTCCCTTGAAAATAAAGTGTTTATTTGGGCATAGCAGGTAATGTGGAGCATTTGGGTGTGACCTCACCGCCTTCCCAGGCTGCTGTCACACCTCATATGCCGCTCTGGCGTTTCTTTTTTGTTGTTTCTTTGAACCTCAAGGTACGCTCTGTCACATAAGCACGCATGCCATAAGTTGAGGTACACAAGCTGGGATTTCACCAGTTCTGTTAGTCATTTTTATTCCAGTGATCTATGCTAATTACATGATAGTTATCACTGTTCCATCCATTCGACAGCTAGCTACCTATTCTGGTCAGAAGGCAAGGGTACACCCCGGCCTGGATGAATATTATTGTTATCTTTTCCCTACAGTATATTATTATAATTTTATAATTTCTGGATATTATTAGATACTTTTCAGGTCATCGATAATATTTATTGTAATAAGCAATAGCTGAGTGATAGCTGATAACTGAAATAACAGTACTAGATTTTCAGTGTTTATAATAAAGTACTCACACACAAAGTGTCTCACACACAGATTTGTGTGATTTTTAATGGGAATTTGCTTGCCTTTAATCTCCCAAGACTACAGATGCCATCCCAGCAGTGTCTGACCAGTCTTTAGCAAGCCTGATAAAATGCACAGGTTGTGCAGCAACCTTTCTCAGCTAAGAGTACACCTTAGGCCATCACCGTGCTTCTCAACAGGGTCCGTAAAGCTGATTAACATGGTGTAAGGTCAATTTAAAGTCAGCAAATGGCGGAGTCCTTTAAAAGCCATTAGCCTATCCTTGCATGTGTCCTTGATGAAAAGATGTCACCTAATGCTTAATGCATATAGCTATTTCTATTATAATTCTATTCCCATTCATTTGTGGTAAAATAGTTTTCAGAATGATTATTGTGATTTCCAAGTGAACATCTGATTTTCTTTGAGCGGAGGCTAAAATAACATTGATTATACCTGTAGTTGTAAGAGATTGAATTCACATGGTTTACTATGTGGAAAATGTTTATTCTTTTGTTTTCTTTTGTATTTGGAACACAACCAAGTAGTGTAATATAAACATGTGCACAGTAATGGCAGCGGTAGGAGGCATAAAGAGCCGAAGACCTATCCATGTAATGGAGGTGACTCATAGCTGAGGGTTTACAAAACATTTTTAGCATACATAAGCATATACATAGATATATAAAAAACAAAAGCATCTAACATTACAACAATAAATGTTTTACCCTTTCAAATATTGTAGCAATTTAATACTAATAAAACCACAAGATGTTCTAAATTAATTATCATATCAGCAAGCTGGCAGCAGTTTTAGGAGATAAAGTTATGGTTTCTTGTTGATTTGGGAAAATATGAATACATTATGCACAATGTAGTCTGTTTAACAACCACTGGATTCTCTATATCCTTTGACAAATAAGGTATGTAGGCTAAGGGTCCCATTTGCAATATCTTGCGGCAAACAGCTTATTCAGCTGAGTAACAGAATACAAATAGAAGTGAAAGCATAACACCTGCATCTACAGTGCATAGACATTTCTTGAGCTGTCTTATGATTGTTAACGTCTTTGTGTTTGTCATTTAAGGAAAATAAAAATAATATTACACCAGTCATTCACTAATGTGTATATACTGTATGTATGTGTACTTAGTGGTCACCTTAATGCCATACATGTAAATGTAAATATACTTAGTGAACACTTTTATTGGTACACCTAACTAGAACCAGGCAGAATCCACTTTTGCCTCCAGAACTGCTTCAGTGATGGACAAATTGTGCTGATATTTTTTGCGTTATTTCATAGCGCTCTTTAACGAGTCTGGCCATTCTTTTCCATACTCTTCTATTAACTATCACAGAACTTATGCTGAATGGATGTTTTTTTGCTTATTCTGCTACTCTGTAAAAAGTCTAGTCAGTGTAGTGAGTGAAATTCTCAGGAGAGTGGCTGTTCTGAGATGCTGAGCCCACCACACCTGGCACCAACAATTACACTGCATTCAGAATCACTTAGATCATACATTTTAGCTGTTAATGCTTAGTCAAACAACAACTGAACCTCTTGACCCTGTCTGTTTTCAGTCAGTGATTTACTGTTCAGAGGAGCAAAGCTGTTTAACAAACAGGTGCTTCTAATAAGCTGGGCCACTGGTTGTATCTGCATTACAGCTAAGGTCTTTCTTAGTACACAATCACTATTGAACAATAACCTGCATTTTGAAATGACCTCTGTGTTAAATGGCATGTGAATGTTGTTGCTTAGAGGATTGAGCTGCATTTGTTTTCTTATTAATTTTCAGGCTGTACAATGTATTATTTAAGCTGATAGCATGATGGGTATCTATATATTCCACTTTGCTAAATGACATTTGCTTTTCGGTGTTTCTACATTGTACCTGTACACATTATATAAAGTATTTATTGATGTTTGATAGATAGATAGATAGATAGATTTAATTTAAATATATTATTCAAGGATCGTTTTTTTACTGTTCTGATCACAGGTGCATTTTTACGTCAAATCATATTCACACTGCTTTCTAATTTAAAATCGCCAACTGGCTTATATGAGTCATCTGTCCCTTTGGGTGAGCACAGTTTGCTGATCACATGCAGTGAGTTTTGGGCTGTGCTATGAAATAAATCTGACCAGCCAGCATTTTTATCATTGCAGGAAAGTCTTAATGATAACTTGAATGGCACTACAAGTGACCAAGTGCCGAGTAAAAAAGATGACTATTCCATATTAGAGGTGGAGGCGATTGGATTTTTGCTTGATCATCCAGTTGACACTACAATTTAATGCCCTCCTTTTAAATATTTTAAGTGTGGTAATTTCAGCTGCTATAATTAGGAGTGGTGGATGGCAGGACCAGGCGGCTCTGACTTGCATTAGTGTTCTCCATGTAATCCATCTCCTGTCCACCATTACTCCATCAATGGCAGCGGAGGATAGATCCATTTATGAATAGGCAAACAGCTCTGCTACTATGATGAGCGTGTGGTTCCATGTCAGAAAATATGAATGTATTATTATTATTTTTATTATTATTACTACTACTACTACTACTATTAGATAATGATGAGACAGCAAATATTCATGGTTATATGTAAGATAAGATGTATAAAAAAATTAACAGATGTAAATGTTTGGTAACACTTTACTTGAAGCTGTCATCTATAATGCATATATATTTCTTAATCTATAATGAATTATAATGGTCAGTTTAAGAATTAATAAAGCATTACAGCATCTTCTATTGACAGGCATAAGACATTATAGTGTAGATCACAATACTCCGTAAGCTGCATTGAAGCCCTCATCTATAATGCAATAGATATGCCTTCATAATGCATTATAATGGTCGGTATAAGAAAGGATGCTTTGGGATGCTATATGGACAAAAATATTGGGGCACCAGGCCGTTACCCCTTACATAAACTTTTATGACATCCCGTTCTAAATCAACAGGCATCAATGTGTAGTTGGTCCCCTCTTTGCAGCTATAACATTGCTTTAATCACCAGCTTGCTTTAATCACCGGGGCACAGTCAAGCTGGAACAGAAAAGGACCTTCCACAAAGTGTTCTCACGAAGTTGGAAGCATAGAATTGTCCAAAATGTCTTGGAATGCTGAAGCATTAACAGTCCCCTGCACTGGAACTAAGGGGCCCAGCCCAGCCCCTGAAAAACAGCCCCGTACCATTATCCCTCCTCTACAAAACTTTACACTTGCCACACTGCAGTCAGGCAAGCAAGGTTGCCAGACAGAGTCATGTAATTCATCACTTCACAGAACACGTTTCTGTCTCTCCAGAGTCCAATGGCGGTGTGTATGAAGCTGCTCAGCCATGGAAGCCCATTCCATGAAGCTCCCGGCACACAGTTTTGCACTGGGGTTAATGCCATAGGCAGTCAACAGAGCGTTGGCAACTATGTGCGTCAGCACTCTGTGACCCCACTCTGTTACTTTATGTGGTCTGCCACTTTGTGGCAGAGTTTCTGCTGCTCCTAAACACTTCCACTTTGCAATAATACCACTTACAGTTGACCGTGGAATATTTAGCATGGAAGAAATTTCAGGAACTTCACGAATTTCAGAATGATGCATTCTTTCGCAGATGTTTGTAAACCTAACCGCTAGGGCTGTCAAAATTGACGCGTTAACGCGGATTAATCCAGCATCATGATTAACCCATCTGCAGCGCAGAATGACTCAAAATCCCTGAAATGCAGCGTTGAGGTAAGTTCAGGTAAGAAATAGTTG
>JAODKN010000114.1:17825315-17850096 GCA_026774425.1 Petrocephalus zakoni
TGTGTGTGTGTGTGTGTGTGTGTGTCACATATGGGTGCTGGAGGCTGGCTGACTCTGCACTAGGGTTGACTGAAAATGAACTATAAATGGATAATAAAGTCAATTTCCATTGCTAGTCTATAGAGTTCTTGCTCATTTGACTCGCCTTTGAGTCAGATTCCTCTCAAAATTTCTTAATTCTATTGAGGAGTTTGAGGAATTTTCAATGGCTCTTATACATGCAGCAGATACATACACAGATGAGACATGGCAATGGTCAAATACAGTCCAGTTGATATATACAAGGTGGATGTGTTGTTGATAATTATATATATATAATATAAAAAGTACAGCATGTCATGTCAACAGCGCATGTCAGTGCAAGGACTTGGGGTATAAACAATACCCCAAGTCAAAACAATACTGTAACTACAGTGAGTTATTAATAGCAATGAGAATTTTCAATGTATATTGAACATGAAATGTAATATGAAATTAGGAGATCTCTACCAATTACCACCCAACTGCACTTTGACCCCCAAACTTGGTATACTTGTATATTGAAGAGCAAGATACACACGCAACCTAATCAATTTACCAGCAGAATGAATGAAAAACCGTCTTTCTGTTCTATTCTACATCAAAATGTCACATTGAAATAGATTCCTTGGGTTTGCAATAAATGTGAGCAGTGGCACTTACATTTCGAATGTAAATGAGCTACCTTGATCTCTTAGTACCACTGTATCGATTCATTTGAGCCATTACTTTTGCATTGTAATAATTGTGATCATATTGTTGACATCTGCCATCTAAATGAATAGATATTTTGAAGCCAACAACAGCCTAGAAGGGATACGTCATAAGAGGGCAAAATGCATTACTGTAATAAATCAGTGCAATGATCCAAGAGCAGGGCAATTCCTTTACTGGGACAGGTCATCAATACCAAAGTGTAATCCACTATTGTTACACCAAAGGGCAGGTTAGGGTCAGACAAAACGTCTGGTACACAAGTCCAAATCAGAAATCCAAAAGGCATGGTCAATTCATCTGGCAAAAGTTAATCTGTGATAGTCAGACATAATCAAGTGTACCAAAGGAGACAAGTAGGGCTGTCCTTTTCGGGGCCATAACAAAATTTCGATTAACCTAGTTGTCATCTGTCATATTTCCTCCCATTCTGACAGGCTGATCAGTTAGGAGTGGCCCCTGGTGGGCTCTAGGCAGCCTTCAAGTTCACTTATGCCTTGGGCCAACCCTGGAGATGACACGTGTGACAAATTTTCTAATATTCTGGTGAAGTATAAGGCAGGGCATGCGTAGGTGCAGGGAGTGTTGACTGGCGGGAGGTGTTATAGTAGCACACTTTGGAACGATGCCCAGGCAGGTGACCACAAGGGCACAGAGCAGGGGGATCTAGAAGGGCACGATGGAAGTGCTTCAGGTAGGGGTTGAAGATGTCATGTTCTGGAACCCAGGACCGTATCCCTCCCAGTTAACTAAATATGCCAACGGTCTCCTGTGGCATATGGAGTCCAATAAGACATGGAATGAATATGCTGGTTCCCTGCCAACCTCCGAAAGAGGAAGCGGCACAGCAGGAGTAGAGGTCAGGAACACAGGACTATGAAAAAAACAGGCTTCAGCAGGGAGAATTGGAAGGTTGGTGATATTTGATACCTGGGTAGTAACTCTAAGTGTTAGGAAACTGGGTTAATGCATTCAATCAATAGGCACCTCTTGACCAACATGGAACAAGGCACCACCTCACGGGCCTTCGAAGTTGAAAATGGGCTGTTTCCCAGACTTATCCACTCCAACATATCTATTAATATATTGCCAAAACCTTACTGAGCTTGATTTCCCAGGAAAAGGCTGTAAGGGTCCTCACAAAATGCCCTATACACATTTGATGTAAATTATTGTCCCGATGTGAACTGCATGTTTAAAACAATGTCCTCAGGATTTCTGTACAACCTAAAAACCTGATTGAGTAAACATTCTGTGAGTTTCCATGGCAGAGGACAAACTGTGTAGAGAAACAAGACGACACATTTTCGAAAACCAGCCCACAGCTGGTCTGTTGGACTGAAGATCTGATTTAAAGTTTGTGATAAAATCCATTCATAAATGGGCTTTATGAGGGCTTTCCAATGGTTCTAACATACCTCAGGGTAGACTGAAAACTGAGCGCACACAGGACAGGATTGGACAGGACACGGTCTCAGACTTCATTGGAAATTGATTGATCTGAAAAGATCTGAATGGCCTTATTCATGAAGCACTGAAACACAGAAGGAGCATTTTGAATCCCAAATGGAATATTTTATATGCGTGATGCTCCCTGGGGCAGCACAGACATTCACTCAGGTGCTCACTGATAGTCCCTCCCTTTGGGGAGCACACAGGACACTTCCACTATTGATGTACAGGTTTCCCACAATATAATCACAGAGGAAAGGATGCTCGACACAGTTGAATTGGTTCAGGGTCAAAGGAGGCTGGAAATGTGGAACAGCAATGGACCAATGAATAACAGTGAAATGGTTCTGCCACTCCTTTGCTCAAGAAGAAGACTGCCGATGGAGAAGGACTTATGGATGTATTGATCCAAACTGGAGATGGACTGAAGTTCTGAATTTAAACCACAGTTGTATGTTGTTAATAAAGCTGGCTCATTCCAATAACTACCCACGGCCAGTGTGCAAAATTCAAGGACATTCTCAACCACAGAACGATTTTCTTGATGAATGTCACAGAGTAGATCTACTGCGTTCCTCCCTGCAGCCAGATGATTAAACAGCGTGAGAAATTGACTCTCTGAATAACAAAGAGGGCTATTCTGATGCCATAAAGCCATTGCGTACTCCAGAGCTCTACCAATCAATATAGAAGTTAAAATCAATCTTGTGGTCTCAGATGGAAGCTTATCTGGGTAAAGGGTCATATACAGGGAACACTGCATCAATGACCCCTTACATAGGGGTTGCCAATTTACCTCTCAGGTGTGGCAATTACAATTTATGGTTATGAAATACTATTCTTTTGGGGCTTAGAGGACCAGCTAATGTGCCTGATGATACCTCAGGGGGTTGTGGGAATCAGGGATGACTGGACCATGAGTGAATCTTTCCAGTTGTCATGACCACAACTCTTGGAGCTGTTCAGTATCTGTCAGGATGAACTGTTCTCTAGTGAATCAACCTAAAGATCGGGATATAGAGCAAACCTTTACTGGGACAGCAAAGTTCATCAACAGTCATTATTCCGAAGGGCAAGTTAGGGTCAGAAAACCTGTCAGATTTCAAGTCTAGATCAAACATTCCAAAAAACAAGGTCAATGTACCAGAGAAAAATCTGAACACTACAGCTGGCAACCAACATAGGCAAAATGCCTCCCAAGAGCTTTATTTGGAAGAGGTCCGTATATTCCCATTGACCTAATTAGGAGATAAAGTATTAGGTGTGCAGGTTGTATTTTGATTGGCTGAGGTCACAAGGAGTGTTGATTGCTGGAAGGTGTTAAAAGCACTGGAATTATAGCAATGGTTGCTAGAACATCAGCAGGAGTACAGAAAATCAAGCAATCCAGTCCAAATCTTATCCGTTTCGATCTCATCCCATCATAACTATACCCATAAAGTTTCGAGTACATAGGTTAAGCAGGTGCTTTATATTAAGAAACCATTGGTCATGTATGCAAACAGGCATGGAAATTGCAATCAATTAACTGAAATTCTTGCTTCATGTAGTTCATTAATAACTAACTATCCTAAAAATAGGTTAATATAATTTACGAATGCTTCACATGATTTATTGCGCTTCATTATCTGCTTGCATTGATATTCCCTGTGTCTTGATGTATTTATTGCCATGGCCACAATGTCACAGCGTGAAACTGTCATGATAGAGAACTTGACCAAGCAATGTAGCTGTGTGTGTCATTCAAGTTAGCGTAGGACAAGTCCAAAGTCCTGTCTTCCTTTGTCTTGTTCTTCGCATTCTGTGCACAGTGGCTTGGTGTATTGAAGAGAGTGGAGTAGTGATCTCTGTGAATGCACTGGAGCTTTGTCTTTGAAAATGTATGACAGACAAGTGTATGACCTCTTATACGGCATCTGTGTCAGCTCTGTCTAGCGATTTAATTTGAAATTAAATGGGAAAAATGAGAGTCAAGTATGGTGCAGTTTTCGGCACGTCTGTGTTCTGCCGCCGAGGATCTGAAATCACATAAATAATTTTCTTTTTTATGTAGCTCCAAAGTATCACATTGCATTACAGTTTTAAAACAATCACATTGACAGATCCACTGTTTTTTACTGTTTTGTTCCATTCAGATTTTTTTATATATAAAAAAATATAAATATTTATATTAAATATCTTTAACATAATTCAGAAGCAAGACATTATGCTGTTATATGGACTTTACAGTATTTTAATAAACACTCTGCGTATCTTCATTAATCTCAAAGCCGCGACCCTGGCTAACAGGGGCAATAAGGCTACATACTGAGCTAGTGCAACATTCTCCTCACACTGGCAGAGTGAGAGGCTTTGGCTCCTCCCCTGGCTCTGTGCCTGTGAAGTTTGAGTGTCCTCCTTGGATTTTCTCCAGGTACTCCACTTTCTTCCTTCAGTAAGTTGAGTTGGCATCTCTACATTGCTCGTAGCTTGTGAGTGTGTACAGTATGTCCTGTGATGGACTGGAATCTTGTATATATAATATATAATTTATATCTTTTATAATTCCCGACACCCCAGACTAAGATATGATGTTAGAATATTTGTCGGTGGGTGAATAATCAAATTTGTGAGAGTCTATGCAAGAGAATGTGATTTGCCCGTTGCATGGATTAATCAATAATTATTTGACATTTGAAGGAAATAAAGAAAAGGAAAGAATCACATAAGAGTAACTAGTCCACTGAAGGTCCAGTAAAACATAAGCTTGCCTTACTAATGTTTAACATGATTATTAACCAGGGAAATATGTAACTGAAATAATCTGCTTGCATTTATAAATCAGTCATTACAATCACCAGAAAATGTCACATTCTAGCATATTTTAGAAAATGTTTTGTGTAATAATTCCTATTATCTTATGTTCTTATTACCCTTTACAGACCCAGAAGTTATTGTGTGGCTTTACAAAAGCAGCCAAAGTAATGCCTTTTTAATTCTCCAGAATTTATGGAGATCTTAAAGAATAGACTCTGATCTTAATACTCTGAACAGAGATAACCCTGTAAGCTAAATTAAAGCTGTTGAAATCCCTGCTTTTCTGTGAACAAGCATCAGCTCAAATACTGAAATTGTTCTCTGGCGTGTTCTCAAAATGCAGTGTATCATCTGCTGAAACTTTGAACACCACTTGATTTACGACAAGACAAGTTCATGTCAAAAGGATGTAATATTAAAAATATTAAAAATAGATTGTAATTATACTGCCTGTAATATGACAATGTATTTTACTATTTTACAACCAATTCCAGCATTTCCAAAATACATTGACATAAAGTAAATCTTCATATTTTTTTGTTTTGGTAGTATTATTTTTACAATTAGTAATTTATCACACACGTATCACATTTTATTATATTTTATTAGATAGCCATGCCTAATAATATATAAGGCATATTCAGAATGTTCAGAATCAGAATCAAGGAATTTGTTTCCGGCAGTTGGTGTCTTTCTGTTACATTGCAATACAACAGAACAGAAACAGTACAGAATAAATAAAATATAAAGACATAAACACATTATTTACAGACTGTACAAAAGTGCAAACAACATACAATGTGCAATCTTAGATAGAGTGCAATGGTGGTATGAGTGGAACTGGGTGTGGCAGTCAGGGAAGCAGGCATAGGTTGGTGACGCAGGTCAGGTGTTTGTATGGGTGATGGCTTGGGGAAAGAAACTGTTCCTGTGGCGACTGGTCAGACTAGAATGTTAGTTACCTGTCTGTTATATTTCATACAGATGATACGCAGATATACAGTAAGTACATCAGCACTTGTTAGGTGCAGAGAAATGTGGAGAAAAAGTTGTTTCGTTGTACATGACTACATGCAGCCTTTATTTGTTGGATATGTGACTTCTGTAAAATCAGGAACAATATCAGGAAGATCACGGAAATGCCAGGCTCATCTGTTAAACCCACTTAAATATGTCTCTCAATCAGATATCAAGCCACATAAACGATTAATAAGTATGCCAGTTTGGTGTGCATCGCACAGTAACTGTGTATCATCAGATCCAGGTGGGGCTCTGTGGTGCGTATTGCATAGCTGCTGCCTTCTCTGTTAATCGCTGCAAATTTAATTTCATAGGACAACGTTGTTTGGCTTTTCCTTTGTCGATTTAGTAGCGGCCATGGTACTGTAGCTGGATTCTGGCTGATTTTAGAGGTCATATCTTTCAGGATGCGGAGGGGCTGGAATTTCCGTGCACGTGTGAGGTTTGTGCAGTAAGGGTCAGGGCCTGAACTCGAACGGCTTTAACAGCTGCTCAAGCCGGGATGCAAATAGACTGATTCAATCAGATACGTACCGCAACTGGTCTATTATACAGATGAAAAGGAGAAGGTATAGGGCAGGGCCAAAAAGACACTGTGCCAGTATCAGCTAGAATGAATGGCTGCTGTGGAGTCTGGTAATAGGTGTCTTATTGTTGTTTTAATGAATGTTTTAAAGTTTTAATGAAAGAAACTGAGAAAATATCAACTGTTAAATGTTTTTGTGATTGTGAGTTGCACCTGATTGAATGATGCCCACTGTGCAAGTGAAAATTTGCATACAGCATGTTTAACTTTATCATCACAGACAGAAGACAAGGTGTCTTGTTTCTTGTCTGAAATGCCAGTTATTACGGTTTGGTGTTATGAATTTTACACAGTGTCTTTGTTGATCATTTATTGTTATTATTATTATTATTATTATTACTTTTTTATATCATTTTTAGCGAAGTAAAAAACAGGACAAATACATATATTATGTTGTACCTTCCCACAAAGCCCATGCTAGTTAACGTGATGAAAGTTTTAATGAAATGAAATACTACTAAATCATCAATCTCTAGGTGGAGTAATAGAATAAAGATTTGCTAATCAAGATTTGCTAAATCAAACCTAAATATTGAAATATAAAAAGTTAATATACAACAGCCATCCAACTAACATCTCATTATTATTATATTATCAATGAAATTAATAATATTATTGAAATTAGTTTGTGAAAAGGAGACACCATTATGGAACAAATTTATCAGATGTTTTAGTACCAGGAAGTATTACAGATGTACAACCTTAGGTAATGCAATATTGTACACTGACAAACTATGTAAGTGTTTTTGTGTATGTAATGTTTGCCTATTTTTAAATTTATATATTTAGGCATTTGCGCTAATGTTTGGGTTCACGTTGAAAACAACTGTGTTCGGTGTATTTTTTCTTCCTAAGGCATCCTTTGTAGTACATATAATGAGATAAACAAGTCAATAATAAAAATAGTAATAATAATAAAATAAGAATAATAAAAATCACATAGGCACAATTAACCCAAGCCATTGTGTTTCTGTCCACTACAAAATACTTGTGTCCAGGGGAAAGCTGTACATCAGCTGTCTAAAATGAATGGACGTTATAGATGTTGTTTAACAGGGCTTATATCCATTAATTGTTTTGTACATGCCAGAAAGATAAAGAAAAATAATGATTCTCTTCTTGGACAGAAGCCTGCCAAGCGGGAAGGGTATGTTGGCAGGATGTTTTCTGGGTGGTGCAGTGATCCATCACAGAGCCTTGCCTCGGAGATTGCACCGGGTAACCTACCGCCTCTACTCCTGTCTCTCTTCCAGAACGACTCCTGGGGAAAGCAGTACTCATACGCCCTCTTTAAAGCCATGAGCCACATGCTCTGCATTGGCTATGGAGCCCGCGCGCCTGTCAGCATGTCTGACCTGTGGATCACCATGTTGAGCATGATCGTGGGCGCCACCTGCTATGCCATGTTTGTCGGCCACGCCACCGCCCTCATCCAGTCCCTGGACTCCTCTCGGAGGCAGTATCAAGAGAAGGTGAGCCTTACAGCCGTATTACCACACACACACCACGCAATACCTTTTCTGAAAGATTTTCAGCTAGGATTTGATATAAATAATATGTTTTGTTGCTTTTTACTTACAGTATTATATAGGCACAACTATTGTTGATTATCTTACACCCAAAAACAGTATATCGTAAATTAAGCTGATAAGTGACGTTGTCAGCTTAATTTACAATATACCGAGGATATTAAATTGATGGTTCGTCCCTTGGGGTAAAACAGATTCTGGGCAGCACCCATTAAATGTTTTTGATGATGCCGTTTTATAGCGTTTCATAGCATTGCCATCATATTTTGTTTTAGCATTGAAGCCCCTTGTACTGATTTTTTTAAAGGGATAGGCTGGTGATGTTTTATAACTCCGGTTAGTAGATAACAGTCAGTTATTTGCCATATTTGAGTCTGGCATGAAAATCTGAACTATTATGCCTTTTACGAATAAGGCAAGATTGTCTGTAACTCTGCCTTATGTTAAAGCCGATTAACCTTGTACATTTTAATTAGACATGACATACCAGAAGAGCTTTTACGTAACGCAGAGAAGATCATTTCTGAGTGCCCGCTGTATGTTTGGTTGCTTCTTCAGCATCAGAAAATCTGTAGTTTTAATCCCCTGGCAAAATCATCTCCACAGCTGCAACAGAAGCATCTCTGAAACCATCATAGATGTGTTACAGAGACGTGCTGGATTTATGACAGCTGCTCAGGCTGGGGCCAACAGTGATTCAAATATGTCCCGTATGCAAATGATCAAGACGGCATCTTAGCAAGTCACTTTCAAAGACTGAATTAATATTCATTCATGCATATTCTAAATTGCATTTGCTCTTTTATTTATGCTATGTCATGCTCTTTGAGAGGAATGACTTATGTTTGTATTAAAATGGAAAAAATTTCAGAACAGCTGACTGACCCATGCAATTAAGGGACTGAATTTGACCTCCTGTTGATTGTGGTTGAGGGCCTAAGCTCCATCTATTGCCAATAGGGAAAATGCTGTCAAGTGAGGTACCTTTATCGCCTCCTACAGGCAAGGCATGGAGCAGCACGCTTTTGGTTTATGCTGCAACTGCTACACCTACTGATGCTCCAGTTAGTGGGAGCTGTTCTTCACAATCTTAAAAAAGAGAGAGAAATCAGGTTGAAGGATAGTATGCTTCCTTGGGTTGTTGTAGAATTTGAGTTAAATTGAAGCTAAAACAAGTTATTATTACAAACACACACACACACATATATATATATATATATATATATATATATATATCCAGCTCCCAACCACTTCCTGTAAAGGTTTGCAACACATGGCTGGGAATACACACTAATACTCCAAATCATGCATTATGGGCTGTTTAGAGACCTAAGGGAAGCCCGTGTAGGAGGGGAAAAATGCACACCCCCAGAGGAGTGGGATTTTCACCTCCAGCTTTCGATCTGCCCTAGTTTCCTCTTGGTACTTTAGTCTCCTCCCACTACCCAAAAACACCCAGTTAAGTGAATCTGCATTCCATCATGGCTGTCCCTCTGCTGCCTGCTGCTTGGGGTAGGCCACAGGCCCCCAGAGACCCAGTACTGGGCAAGTGGTTTTAAGGTGGATGAATACAAAAGCTGCCGTTGATACTCGCCAGAGGATGCTCAACCAAAGAAGTAAAAGAAAAGCTGCTCTTGTTTTCAGAATTAGACCCTCTGAGCAAATATTTGTGTTTGTTATCAGATAAGTTTCCATCACAGGGTTATCTGACCCAGTGCAGATGAAGCATCTCTCAGCAAAAGTAGTAACATTTAAGACAAAGGATTTTTAATAACCCCTTTTAAATGTGAAATGTACAGGATTATGTAGTTCAGTGAGATTTTGTATGCCAAATCTTTGTTTCAGGCAGTAGTTGTCATAGTGCGGCTCTCAACTTGTTCAATATAATCACACTGTATTTGTATATGTGTACGTTGTACAACAATAACATTTTCAATCATTGTAATTCGAGTAGACAGTATTACTTGTTTGCATTGTCTTTATCTTAGATGATTCATTCAGTTCATCATAGTATCAAATAATTTTTCTTTTTCCTCTACAGTACAAGCAAGTAGAGCAGTACATGTCCTTCCACAAGCTACCCGCAGATATGCGACAGAAGATACATGATTACTACGAGCATCGCTATCAGGGCAAGATCTTTGATGAAGATAATATTCTGAGTGAGCTGAATGATCCACTGAAAGAGGTAGGGTGACTCCGAGAATCATTTCATTTGGAATTCCAACCAAAACAAAGGGATATGGGAATCACACAGGGGAGAACATGTCTCACACTTGTAGTTGGGTTCTTCAACGAAACAAAACATGACACACTAATAAGTACATTTTGTGGAATGAGTCACAATTGAGAGTATCATGATAATGCAGAACTGTTTTGTCTGTGACAGCCCACCCTTTTTTCTAATGATCACCTTCTTTTTGAAAAGCATTAATAAGTGCTTTTGTTCATACTTACCTACTTAGCCATTATGGCATAGCAAATACAAACAAGGATGCTCTATATACCCATACACTCCATGGCTTGTTTGTTTGGGACACCTTTCCCCACCACACAGAAAATCATGTCTCTGTAACTGAATACATACAGACAAGGTGCAGAGGTTCAGTTGCTGTTTGACTAAGCATCAGAATGGCTGAGATGCATGATCTAGGTGGTGTGATTGTCGCCTGCAGAAGTCATGGTTTCAGCATCTCCCCGGGTTTTTCACACACTACAGTGTCTAGCGTTTCCAGAGAATAGAGGAAAAAAAAACATTCAGTCAGTGACAATTCTGTGGGAAAAAAACACTTTGTTAATGAGAGAGGTCAGAGGGGAATGGCCAGACTTGTTAATGCTAAGAGGAAGTGCGAAACCAACAGCTCAGTATGACAGTGGTGTGCGGAAAGGTGTCTCTGAACTCGACTACCTTTGAAGTGCTTCTGGAGGAAAAAGCAAGTCCTGCCCGGTGCTAGCTAACTGCACCAAATAAAGTAGCCCAAACAAAAAATTAAAAATGCCAAAAGTGAAGTGTTTTGTTTGGGTACTTACGGTTGAGGTTTGGGCTGGGTAGGGGAGGGGTCATTGTTGGGAATAGGGTAAATGAGTGTGTATATATACACACACAGACTCATTAGGGCTGTCAATTCATTAAAAACATAAAATTAAAATATGATTAAAAACGTGTTTTTCTTCATAAGACTAAGGCTTGCAGTCTTAAGACTAAAGCGCTTATGATGCATATTTAAATGTAAAACTAATCACCAAAGTAATGTAGAATAATCATAACGGATGCATATTTTAGACACCATCGTTTAATAGCATCTTTAAATCCAGTATTACACACAAAACTATGCAGTCTGGTAGGAGTTTGTCTCTACAATCCCTTTCCTTTTAGAGAAATATGAAACATGCTCACAAAGAGTGCGCAGCACAATGGACAGCACTGAGACGAGAGTGCCGTTTTTTCTTGGTTTTACCCCATAATGCACTGCATGATGACATCGGTTGCCCCATAATGCAGCACTTGATGAAGTTGGTCGCCAAGCTCTATCGTCTCTAGCTAGCCTCCACACAGAAAGTAACCAAAATGCAGCTGCGTTAATTTATAGTAACGTGAAACAATGGAAATTAATCGCAATGATTAACACGTAAATTTTGTTGACAGGGCACATATACACTATGGGTTACTTAAAGATGTCGTTTTGCTTCACTGCGAGAGGAAACCTGAGAACCCAGAAGAGACTTTACACACAGAGCAGAGATAAGACTCAGACCCCCAGTCCTGGAGGTGTGAGAGAGCAGAGGTACCCTGCCAGCCATCGTGCCTCCCTGAGACATGTCTGTGGATGCCTACAGTCTGGCTGGAAAAGAGTTAGCCGAGACAGTACTTTATCTGCTTAAGAGGAACAACAGAAAAATGAAGTGTTAAATTCTTTCTAGGGGACAGCACTCAAACAGCTCTTAGTAATAGTGCTGAAAGTTTTATATCAGAAAGCTGGTTTGAATTTAATTTTGAATTGCAGTTTTATAGTTGCTTTATGCCAAGGCAAAAATGGTTTAGTGACTGTTAAAATCAAATGATTCAAATTATAATATACATATGAGAGATGTAAAAGTGGCATTATGCTTTTTAGTACGCAACTATTGATTGAGACGAAGGTAGTGCTCATGATATACTGTGAAAAGTGCCATTGTTTAATTTTTTTTCAAGTACATTGGAATTTGTAATTTAATACCTGAACTGATTTATTGACAGGGGTGTTTATATTTCATTCTGAAGTTTATGGAAACGTAGTAATTAACAAATACCTTTCATAAATACGTGCATTTTCTTTATGTTTCATAGAAATCCACGTTGGCAATCCCACATTTAATCATGGCTCACTGCAATGCAGGAGAGGGACCAAAGCAATAATAGGTCTCTCCAGCACAGTGACCAATTAAAAATGGTTTCTGTTCATGAAAAACCCTTTGTGTAGCACAAGTCATCGGTCTCGGTTTCGGCAAATTAAACGACTAATGATGCACGGGACAGAAAAGAGTGATGGCGCCTAACATTCATTTACTTTTCCCCATTGAGGCGCAGCATGCATGGGTTGAATAGGGCACTGATGACGTAGTAAAGGGTGCCTTGAGAAAGGGCATAAACAATGATTAAAATAAATTATACGAATGCATGAATGAATGCGTAAATACATATATAGCTAAAATCTATCTATCTATCTATCTATCATCTAATATGTAATAGGAGAAACGAGTATACAAATACAGTTAATCTAATATAATACATCAGATGCAGAGCTCTTTAAAACATGAATGGAGAATGAATGAAGAAAACAATGATTGTAGCATATCTGATAGCTTAGTTTTAAGAGTTAATGGTGCGAGGAATTAAACCAGTTATATAAAATTGTGTTATATAAGGCATAGTTTGAGTCATAGCCATTTCTGCCTCCCAGCTGTGTGTATAATAATGATGCCCCGCAGTTTTACAGCAAATAATATAATTGTACGTGTAAGCAAAACTCAAAAGGTGGCAGATGACACATATACAAATCACTTCCTCTTCCGCGCCCTCATGCAATGAGTCTGATTTGCCTTTATTTGCATGAGAAATTATGTCCGTGCGCAATGATAAATTAGATAATTTGGTAGAGACCAAATCAGAGAAAAAAGAAAAAATCTTGCTGAAATAGAAATGTTTCCTCGTAGTATTTAAATGATACCATTTGCAAAGTTATGGGACAGTTGTTTTGTGTTTTGTCTATAATGGAAATATGCATCCATATATCATACAGCCACTATCCTCGTTAAGGTCGTAGGGTGGAAATAATAATGTGCCTGTTAGCTGGATGATGGTGTTACAGATTTTGTAGACAGCTAGTTTATATGAGTCTGTATGGCTCATTTTTCCTGGTCCAACTGATAGCTGTTTTCTCTTGCCTAGTAACCTCTGAAAAAACTGCATGTTTCTGGCATGGCATGGAAATTGTCAAGACAAAAGACAGGTGAGAAGGATCAGCTAAAACTGGTGTTTTTCTCGCCAAGGCTAGGCTGTTATGGCTTATTTGGAAAAAAATATAGACCATTGTCTTCCATGTTAATGTATGGTGCCCACTAAAACCTTACGCTGCTCTAATACATGTCCTCTGATGCAAATATTCAAGCCAGCTTTGGAAAGTGATCAGGCATCTTCGCTTTGAAGGCTTTGGTTTTTGTACTCTCTGGAGGACCTGTTGATTAGGCAATGGCTGTTTATTAGCATAACCAGTTATTGAATGAGTGTTGTATGTGCTTGAGCGGAATCTGCATCTTTCCCCCTTGTTTATGTGAGTTACCTTTGGGTATCCAGTTTTCTTCCACAGCCCAGGTTTCAGTGATGTCTCTAAATTGTCCTTATTGTATATACATGTCTACTCCGTGATAGCCTGGCATCCACTTCTGGATGCATGTTGCCTTGTTCCTTGTGCATCCTGGGATATACTCCAGACTTCCTGTGACCATGGGTGGAAAAGCCAGTTTATTGAATGAGTTGAATAGCTATTAAATACCCTTGGTAATAGATAGTCTGCTTGACCCCATCTTTGTTTATTTATAATAATAATGCAAAAAAACATTGGAACAATTTCTGTTCATTATTGCACCCTGCTGTATGGTTATTGACAATCAATCAGTACTCTATCAATCAGAATCAAGACTTCTTAAACAGTGGTTTTCTTGGGTTAACAGCAATTTTATTTTTATTAGCAGAATTTTAATTACAGAAATTCCAATGCACTTTATTGGTTTTTCATCTATAGAGGCATAAGCCCTTTTAAGGCAATCGATTTTCCACTGAGCATGATGGAATTTTTGTGAGAAAATGACCCTGGGAGAATCGAAGCTATTTGACACAATTTGGTTAATAATTGTTAAGCTAAAGGAGGAAGCCTAATAATCAGAAGTATGGCAGGCTGCGAGTTACACAAGTGACAAAACATTTTAAAATGAGACAGACTTAATATGCTTGCAAGAAACCTATTAAAATATATTATTATTCAAATATGTGAAAAGCTATAAGGCTGATCAGAGCGGAAGCAAGAAAAAAGCCAAAAAATAAAGAGGAGCAGTGAAATGGAGGGAAAATCCTTGTCTGATCCTTGTACAAATTCCTAAAAACCTCCACTCCATGGAATATTTATCATAGCCAGATTCAGTTCCAATCACTTGATATACAAACTGATACACTAAGATATATGCCGGTATACAGTATTGTGCATGAGTGTCTTAGGCACTCAAAGAAAATGTTTAAATGATCTTCGTGTTGTAAAATGATGATATTATGTCTTCCAAACTATGTCAGCTTAACCATTTCAAAACCTCTCTTAAAGTCACCCCATTATTTGCAGCAACCATCCAATACAACCATGTATTTTTTAACTCGACCACTAGCACACCTTGTTTGGCTATTCAGTACCTTATTGAATTATTTAACTAATTATTGTTAGAGATATTAAATATTGATAATTAATTATCTGAGCTGGTGGTGAAATTTAATGAATACATGGAGTGGCTGAGGTCTTATGTTTTGTGAGGAATTACATTTCTTTTCTACTACTTTTCTTATTCAGACAAATTACACCAATTTCTCTACATATTCTACCATTATTTTCTCCTATTTCAGATGAGTTGTCAAATGGGGATCTCTTTATGGGAAATTAATCATTTGGTGGAATATTTACTACTTTCTACCTTCTAAAGCAGGAGTGGGGAACCCGATCCATGGAGGGCCGGTATGGGTGCAGGTTTTTGGGATGACCTCTCAATCAACCAATAATAAAGCAGTGGGTCTCAGCTCCAGTCCTGGGGACCCACTCTTATTGGCTGATTGAGTGGTTATCCCGAAAACCCGCACCATCATTGGCCCTCACTGCATTGGGTTCCCCATGGCTGTTCTAAAAAAAAGATTATAATAATAACATTTGATCCATAGGTGTTGTCAGAATATTCACATGTCTTTGGGTTTGTATTTTTAAATAATACCATTCAAAAACTTTGTTCTTCCTTCCAGGAAATAGTGAACTTCAACTGCCGGAAGTTGGTAGCCACGATGCCGCTGTTTGCCAACGCCGACCCGAACTTTGTGACAAGCATGCTGAGCAAACTGAAGTTTGAAGTGTTCCAGCCCAATGACTACATCATTCGTGAGGGCACTGTGGGGAAGAAGATGTACTTCATCCAGCATGGGGTTGCCAGCGTCATCACGAAGCACAACAAAGAGATTAAACTAACAGATGGATCTTATTTTGGAGGTATATTAAGTGTCACTCTTAATAATATATAAAAAAAGGGGTAAATTATTTTTCATCCTGCTTAACAAAAGGAATGTAATGTATGGCACATATTTCCCAGAGTACACTACGTTATTCAGAAACAGTTAATGGAAATACTGTATATTTAAACAGTAGAACTAATTAGCCAATCAATGTCATCAATCATAAAGAGCTGCCAACCCATACTAATGATTAATAATCATCCCCAAAATAGTTACAGCGAATTTAAACCTTATTCAATCTTTTTGAATAGCTCAGCATTTCCTTTTGTGTTTATTATATCCTTAGCTATGTTTTCACCTTTAGCAACATTTGTCTAATTATTCTTTGTTCACATACATTCCTTTTCAATTGTGAATCGGGTATTCTTAAATGTAGATTATTTCAGATATAAAATGTGTCTTTTTTCCCCAATAGGCACAAGACTAGTATCTGTATTAATTTTGCAGGAATTTACTTTTTTTCTGATTGTTGTTGTTGTTTTTTTAATTAATGTCATGAATGGAATTCCCTTAGAATGTGTCCCGGAATCCTTTTTTTTAATTTAATCACACTTTACTCAATTCATATGTCTGATACTCAAGATATATTGTGAATACGATTTGTATCAAGACTAGAACCAGTACATTTACAGTACAAAAGTCTGGCATTGAACAGCATTTTTATTTGGTAAAGGGCACAGACAGGGCTGAAAAAACAATATACATACAAAAATCATACACAGTTGACATATGAGAAGGACTCTAGTGTTGGAATTTAACAGTTAGCTCAGGGTGCAGAGTGACAGCCAAGAGGTAAGGTGGCCTTGTACTGCACTGTATAGCATAAAGGTCTTATTCCAGTCTTTTTAGTTGATCTCATTGATGTTAAATCATCAGTCATCTAGAAGGATATCTGATGAATCGGTCAATCATTTATGAGAGAGGCAAAATTTTCAAAGAAGATTAATGTTGGAAATCTCTGTCAGTTAATCTGTGTAAATATCAGATAATGGAATTAGATGCTGTTGTTGCTGCTAGTGCGTTTAATGTTTGTGGTTGTTATTGTCTTCTCTAAAGAACAAGGAATGTACCAGAAATTTGTGGTTCCTCGAAAAAGTTGTAAAAACTTTTGCTTTCATATTGTCAAATATTGCATCCAACGATGTTCTGATAATTTCATAACACAAACTTTTGTACTCAGTGGTAGTTCATGTGCACAGTTTCACTTAAGTTGTAAAATTTGTTAATAAATTCTAGCAGTCTGTGAGTCAGAGTCAAAATCCATTAGGTTTCATTGAGTGCATCAAAGGATGTTATTCAGAACCTTTGACTCACTTATGCAGATACAGTAACTTCAACGTTAGATGAAAGGTTTTTTTTTTACTACACTTAGTGTAAAACAGCTCTGCATATTGGGAATTGAATTTGGATAAGGTTGTGGCCTGCTTTTGTATTGACTTTTGTTGTAATGATAAAATGTTTCGATTATGTTTCATACAGAGATCTGCCTGCTGACGAAAGGGCGCCGCACTGCCAGCGTACGCGCCGACACTTACTGCCGTCTTTTCTCGCTGTCCGTCGATCACTTCAACGAGGTGCTGGAAGAGTATCCCATGATGCGGAGGGCTTTCGAGACCGTAGCCATCGACCGGCTCGACCGCATCGGTAAGCTCGCCACTGTCATGTTGCCTGTATGTGTCACGTCCGTCCGCCTCCACTGCACCCGTATGCTGACGCCCTGCATGACTGGTATGCTCTCCACTGTCTGGAATCAGAATGACGAAGGACAGCATCAGTCTGACAAAAGGCAGTGCATGCCATAGGCCAGGAGGAGATCGGGTCTCCCTGATTCGTTGTTTACCTCAGCTGGCCCTGCGGAGTGGATGGAGGCTCACCTCATCAGCATGTGCCTTGGCTCCATTCATGTGCACACCTGGCTATGAACAGCAAACTAATACTGACTCCAGGCATAAAATATGCAGTGGGCTCTCCGCTGGAGCTGTGATGTCATAGAGGCAGAGGCGTCCATAGTCTGGACCCATAGAAGGGATCTTGCTGTAACCACTAAAGGTCCTTCAGGTTCTGTTTTTTTCTATATATATATATATACATATACATATATATATATATATATATAATGGTTTATATATTAGAAATTTCTAGAGGAATTGAGACTTTTATTATTTAGGAAGATTTACAGCATAAAAATGTAGCTCGAAAGGCGCACATGTATATAAATCAGGGAGTTCATTTACCAAATTTGTTTTGATTTCATCTTCCTCCTTAATGAGAAATCTGTTCCGACACATTGCACAGCAAATCCTTATATTTCTGGCAAGCAATTTAAAATTGCCCGGTAAAGCACAGTAATTGATCGCTTCAGGCAGAAATATTATTAACTACCCAGTTTTATTAGCAATTTTTTTTCCCACATCTAGCATGATCACACATAAAATTCTCTATCCATTAACATAGTCTCACCTGAATCAGTGTTGTATTCAGTTTTATGTATGTTTTCAGATAAGTAAGATTTTAAGTAAGAAAACCTAAACTAGGTTTAATGTTTATACATGGCATGTTGATACATGTGCTGGGTAATTGGTTATAGAAGATGGATATTTAGACATGAATTCTGTTTAAGTTTTTGTACATTTTATTACATTACATATCTTTTTATATGGACTTTTTGTTACTAAGGAATAGCTGATAATGGTAATTTAGCTGATACTTTTAGCATAGTGAGTAATGTTGATATGAATGGAGGTCTTTAAGATAAGATAGCAGGCGAGTCACACATCTTTTGGGGGATAGAAGTGTCTCTAAGAGTTTCAGTCTTCCCCAGATATGTAGTTTTTGTCCTATTGGACAGTGGTTGTTCCATATCCTTATATTCCGTGTCTTTTTATCTTCCTGCACATTAGTGAACTTTCAAAAGTCGAAAAGTACATCTGTTTTCAGAGTGGTCTCAAGCCAGCAATAAAACTGTTCACATAATTTGTATAATTAGTTAAGTAGTTAATGAGGTAGACATGTAATTAATCCCATGTAATCTGCGTATTTAATTAAAATAAGCTATGCTGTAGTTCATTTATTCGATTTAACATTAAATTTAAGTCGCTAATATTGACACAGGGTTTTTCTGGCGTCTTAATACACATTGCTTGATTCGTAACAAATTTGTGATGCTGTTTACATTTAACGTAGGGTCTAAATTTATGAGTAAAAGCAAAAACATTATCTGTATGAATCTAAATACAAGCTCAGAGACTTGTTTCATGAGATATAAAGCTATATATAACGATATAACGTTACAGTCAAACTGAGGGGATAGGAAGAAGTCATTTAGCCCATCTTGTATGCTTGGATATTTAGCAAGAAAGCTTATTTTATTTTGATTGCAATGAACCCAAAGACCATGACTCCAGTCTCTCATGCCTCCAGTCTCCTAAGTTGATCCCAGATTCCCACCATCTTCCATGTATAGAAATGTTTTTTATTGTAAGATAAACTGGTTCTTAATTAATTCCCATTAACGACCTTTCATTCTTCAGCTACTAACAACATTAAAACAATCCATGAACCTTTTCAAGCCCGATATGATGGACTTTATGTCTACACTTATCTACCAAAAACTGAATGTACTGTCTGTTTACACATTAATTAGGTAATAAGGCAATATTAAATAACAATGCTGCATTACCATTATTTAAATTTAGATTTTTTTTAGATTTAGATTTAAATGCTGCATACATGTTTTCCTTGCATCCTTAGCCTCCAGTATCTGATTGCAGATGTGTAGGACTTTACAAAAACTTACTAAAACTTTCAGGTTTTTGGCTTGTGCATTGTATGGTCATTTTTGTGCTTCAGCCCATGATGGCATTTGAAAGTATTTCTGTAACTGTGACATTGCTTTTCAAAGCAATTAGTCATTTATGTATCAGTTGGACTGACTCAAAATGTACCAGATACTTCCTACCCTGAAAAACTGTTACTTCTAAGAACACATAACAAGTACACTAATCTACATTCTCTTAAATTTTAAATAAGACTTGTATTGTTTCTATGCTGGTCTTATTTGAATTATGTGAAGAGATTTATAGAGATTTTAGATTAGGGACTGTAAAATAATTTAGCTATTCCCTTATACGATATATTCAGTAAAAGTGGGTGTAGCTGTTAAAACTGGCAATTTCATTACAGTACACATCTCATAAAATGGTACTCTGCTACTATTATTTCTCTTTACTGGGTCTCAAGTGACAAACATGACTCAGGCACCTTTAGTACATTCCACATGCAGTAGCAATTCAGAATTTGGGCAACATAAAGGAATTCAGCTTTAAAGACTATGGACTACATTAATTAGCTATATAACTTGAGAACCAATATGTCTTTTATTTCCTAAATGATTAATGTTCTACAGTTAAAAAATAAATTATCTTGAAAATAATCTTGTTTTAAAGTACTCTTTAAAACAAAAACTGCAACAAAAATCATGGGATAATATGAGAAAGATAAGGTATTTTAAGGTATTAATATTTAGCTCTTTCACCCAGGAAAAGGTATACCCATTTTAATAATTTTTTTAACAAGCTACCTAGTTATGTAAATAACCATGCACCCCTACTTTGGTAGCATTTGTGAAAAAGCCATTGTTAAACAAAAAATTACTATATGATTTTAGAACACTGCAAACACTGGTTCCATGTACTGCTTGCTTAGCTTTGTATTCTTGTTTTTCCACTGCATTTTGAATTTTTCATTTATATTTGCTTTAAATTTTTGATTTTGAAAATGTGTGGTTGCAGGCTTGTTCCAAGGATTCACCACAAAGTGAAATATCCATGTAAAATTAGAGTGTAATCAGGAAATAGACTTGAGGAAACTATACGTGTTATTTTATCCGTACCATTTGTGGATCTCTTGGATATTACCAATTATGATGGGAATATCAACAGGAACACTGAATAGCATATCACTGTAGCCTCAGACCTCTAGTGCTGGGGGCTGAAATCCCTACCCTGCTCTATATGTATAGTTCAAATGTTCTCCCTGTGTTATCTAGGACTGGGAAGCTAATTTTAAAAAGGCATTTGAATTTTTATAATATAACAGATTTATCATTTGAAGAATTTGGATATTGATCATACAATTATACTACAGGTCAAGTCTATCATTGTGCAGTTGTGTGCCATCAACTGTGAAAGGTGAAACCTGCAATGTTAGCCTACTACTGTCATAAGTAAAGAAAATGATTAGGAGAAAATAATATATATTATCAGATTTTTATTTATTTAGCTACCCACAAGACAGGGACACCAGCCAACAAATGGTAGTCTATTTTCAGTTTATCGCTTATAATCCCAAGATCCATGTAAATCTATAGATATTAGCAGTTGATTAACATGAAAAAACAGCAGCAACAACAAAGTTGTGTAAATGGTGGTGTGAAATTAAAATGAATAAAATTAAAATGCAGTTAGGCTACATCTAACATTAGAATATTGATTCTGCCCATTTTCGGATCAAAATCCAGTTTCCAGACTATCATGTGTGCCCATATCATTGCAATCTTCTATTCTGGCTAGCTGAATACATCTGCAAAAGTCTGCCCCTAGTGACACGTGCCTATTCTACGTTAAGCAACAAGGGCCATTATAATAGAATAGAATATCTTTATTGTCATTGTACATGTAACTCTGTAAAAAGCTGTAAGAAGCTGCACCATCTGAATGCGCTGTCATCTTGTTAAATTAGTCAAAACAAAAAAATATTAGATGACTATTAATACCCTACATTAAATCTTTTAAAATCAGAACGTGAATTTGCCATTGATAATGGAAATATTTTTTTAATTCCAGTTTTATTCGAATGATGAAGGTCACCCTCCCAGGCCTAGTGTACTCCTAGGGTTTCCTCCAGCGTACACATGCAGTTATATGAACTGATGTCTCTAAACTGCCCATGGTTGTGCCCCCTGTTCCTTGGGATGGGTTCCAGGATCCCCATCACCCTATATGCTCTCTGAAAGCACCTTATACATAAGATCCTGGAGTACTTATCTAGTAGCGGAGCCCAACATGTGTGATATCCAAACAAGCACAAGCTCTGTTGCAGTTTGTTTGTGCCCAGTGACGTCCCACTGGAAATACAAAGCACTGGCGGTTACAAAGATTTAATAAGGATGAGGCGAAAAAACAAGTTTTTGTTCTTTACTATGATTTTTTTTTATTCATTTAGAACTGCTTCTGTTTTAATTTTACAAAGTGTTTATTTCAGCCATTTAATTTTTCTAGGTTGGCTTTAAATACAGATATTGCTCATTTGTTTATTGGTTTATTTGACAGGGCCAATACGTATTAACAATGTAACTGTAAATATTCCAGAGTGAACCAAAAGGCTAGTTTTCATCTGCAGTCCCTATATAAATACAAATATTTAGTATTTGCTAATAAAATATGTTTTTGATCATAGTCTACAACATTTGGATTGTATGCATCCCTTAAAGGAATTAGAACCACAGACTTACAGACTACTGGAAACTCTTTATCAGATAAATAGGCCATTATTAGTGTAATTATCTTCTGTATTTGCTCATGTACAATATATATGTACATTCAATATAAAACAAGTACATTACAGAGTAGTGTAGCACCTTAAACTTCTTCAACATATTGCATACATTGTTGACAATGAAGAATAAAAAAAGACTTTTTAAAATGTAACTTAATATTCCAGTGGTATTATTGGATAAATTATAAATTTGCAACTAAATTTTGGTTAGAATCAATGCCACGGACAACTTACATGGCTACATTGTTACAACTTTAATAATTCCATCATACATTATAATTTATTAAATACCATTTGGATCAATGAGGTTGCATGTTTATTTTGCTTTGCCCCTAAACAGGGTAAATGTACACATACGCATATTATGGTATATGAACTGTCTATTTATATAAATAAACAGGAATACCATAGTAGTGGCTGTGGATGCCATACAAGAGTCTCAGGCTAACGCAAACAGATGTAAAGACAGTGACCTTTTCCACAGAGGTCATCAGTACATGTCCACATTCAGTATTTGGTATTTAGGAGTAGAGGTCACCTCTGCACTCACAGCTCCTTGGCAAGGCAGTTCTGGACAGTTGCATGGAACTATTGCTCTTTTGAGAAGCCTGGGACGAAATTATTATGGATTTTTATTGTTTGAAAAGATTAGGGCTTCTAAGTTTCACAATCCATGCTTAAGCATTCCAGAGCGATCAGCAACAAAGCAGCACTCCCCTCTGAGATGGCAGAAAATAGAGAACGATTCAATCTACTTAACCAGGTAAGCTGGTTTAATCAAGTTTAAGTTATGCAGAAACCGTCCTGGGACTTGAAAATGAATCCCCTTCCACCCCCACAAAAAACTGAGTGTCTGATGTGGAACAAAACTCCTAAAAAAAATTTTAAGATTAAAAAAAAAAAATTAAGAATGGTAATTTAGCCCTTTTTAGAATCATCATATGAAATAACATGTACTAAGTATCATTTTTTCATCTGTGGTCTCCGACAAAACAGCTCAGATGTTATGCTGATTCTAAATGCATATCTATGATTATCAATATCTATGATTATAATGTATCGTCGAATACATCTTACAGGGCTCCATATTTCAGAAAGAAAGAAAACATTACAGGATAAAAGATTTTCTGATTTTTTTCTTGAAGTAGTCAAAAAATTTTTATTAACATGAGTCGCTGGTGGAACTTTGAACTTGCAGGTAATTTTTGTATAATTCTATGCGGGCCCGGTTTCACCGGGGGGGCAAGGCTGGCCCACCCAGCCAAGAGGGGGAACTGTATTTTTTATATGTAATTGCCCCCCCAAAAATCACCCTGGCCCACCCTGGAGCCGAGCCTGATTCTATGCACATTCTTATTGGTTTTTAAAGTAATTTCAGTTATATCTATGTGTGCTTCTTCAGATCTGGACATGTCTGTAATAGAATGTTTCTGACTAAACAGTTATTTAGGTTTCATACTGTAAGTAAAACAGAGACAGTGAATGCCCAGTGGTGCACATGTGTGTGTATATAGAAGGAGACTCTTCTTAGAGACAGATAGCTGAAGATAGAGTTTCTTGTTCCTGAGACTTATGTTCCTAGGGTATGTGAAATGCCATTTTTTATATATATAGCATAGTATTCTCTTTTGTGCTATTACACAAAATGGATTCCATGCAACATCCCTCAATACCGTCCTAAGTGTGTCAAAGGCCGGAACCTATGATCGTCATTCTGCTGACGTCCTGGTTTAGCTACTCAGCCTCCCGGCCTGTCAGACAGAATTAGTGCTGATGGTAGGAGCATCGCATTGAGCCGTGCTGCAGATTGACGGCTTGCAGGGCTCTGGCCGTACATTGTGTGCACTCCATACGTTTTGTTAAAAATGTGCGCTGCACCTCCTAAGGGTAACATTTAACATCACGAGATAATTTAATTATCGTGAGACTGGTGACTCTGACTGGTGATATTTTACATTTTGGCACGTAATTTGGTGTCAGTGTCAGTTGTGTTTCCTTTTATGGATGGGGAAAATGCAAACTATGCATGATTTTTATATGGGTTAAATTTAAAAATCTAAATTGGCATTTATCTTTTTGGTTTTTCACCCATTGTATACCTTTCTTGGGGGGGGCAGCATGGTGGCATTGTGATGGTTAACATACTTCTAGGTCTCTAGGTCACATTTCTGTACATGGTCTCCCCATGGGGTGTTCTTTGGTCCCCCTTCCCAACACAATCCAAAAACATGAATTGGAGTTGCCCAATTTTCCATAGGTGTGAATGGTCTGTCTGTGCCCTGTCCTGGCTTATGCCCTGCCCTGTGCCTGTTGTTT
>JAODKN010000114.1:17850196-17862296 GCA_026774425.1 Petrocephalus zakoni
ATTAGAAAATTTCCATTGGTTATTTTTTTATTATAATTAGTTCCATTGATGTTGGAGGTAAATTTATAAAAGGTTATATGGCTTCACATAAGGCTTCAAAATGGAACTTGGGAGCACTTATCCCAGTATATATTTATCATGCCATTCTTAGTAAGAAATCTGAATTCTTAGTATGAATTTGTGTAAATATTACAAGCTAAACATAAGAGCATATACTGTAGCACTGTGTTATGTGTCTAATCTACAACAATCTGTAGTCTGAAATCTAGATTATTCTTAATTATTAATTGTTAAGCACTAGTAAACTTTGTATGTACGTTGGATTTTCAATATAAAAATGAACATGAACTTTATAGTGTTTTTTTAAGAGAACCACAATTTTAAATTAGACAGCATAGAGTATTGAATTGCTTATTTGCATTTCTTAAAGATTTTCCTCCAGACAGATTTATTGTGTTCTGTGAAGCAGCCTTTAATGTGTGTTGTACTCCCAAACTACAGAACATCAGCATGTGCCACCTGTATTGTTCAGTGACATGTAAGTCTCTAGCCCTGTGTTTTCATTACCTTTAGTACTAGATCTAGCAACCGTGGCTTTCCCAGTGTGCTTTCTTTATAGCAGAAACTATAGAATAAATGATTGACTGTAGGTCAGACTTTTGTGCTTCTAGAACCATTTTTTTTCTTTTCGGTAGTACATTAGGTACAGTAGTTATAGACATAGTTAATTGTTATACAAAAATATACATGTGGGTGTGAAAAATGTGTATGTGTAAAATAGGAAACCACAAAATATATTTGTATAAGGAATATTTTTTTATGATGAAAGTGTGTGCATGTATGTGTGTCAGTGTCATTCAGAGAAGCAATCATAATCTTTTCAGATGTGATCTTTATGCTATTTTTAAGGATGTCCTGATTGCCCTGATGTTTATTTTTTCCAGAGTAACCCATAGAGAATATAGATAGATAGCATCTAGATAGCTTGACTGGTTTTCTGACTAAATTTATCGCCATAATCTGTACTTCAGATCAGGCTTCTATTAATATGTTCTGATAGCTTGTTTTGTATTTATGACATCAATCTCAAAAGATAAGAGTAGTGGAAACAATAATTGTTGTGCTGTGGTAATTCTTGTTGACCATATCAGTAAAACACACTTAAGGCCTTGAGAATATGAAATCCCTTAACAGAGAACTGTTATCAGCCAGGCATGTATCCATGTAGTAAAATGAGTTTGACCAACCTTTGAAATTAATTTCTGGCTACGGGCCTTTAAAAAACATTTATTGGTTTGTAGTTTGGTTTATATTGGTTTGTAATTAGTAGTTTTATATTTAAACACAAGAAGGTAAGACCTTTATGATTTTATAATAATATATTGTTTTATATTCTATTAGTTACAAACTGAACGGGCAGGCTTGAGTCAGGCTCGTAACTTGAAATGAATTTCAAGTGTGGTCCGGCAAATTTTGATGGCGGTTCGAACTCGTGGCTTTACTACGTGGCTATTGAGTACACATCGTTACGAAAATAGCTGATGACACTGAAGGCTAGAAAAAAAAACAAAACGAAACAAAAACTTGTTTCTTATATTATATGCTTACAAAATGAATGGCTGTATTGGCTAAAAATAGAATGTTTAGTAGTTTTACTAAAGGATGTTATAATAATACCTTATATGCTTAAGAATATTTCGCTTTTTTAGACCAATGCAGCAAGTATAATAATTCATATGTAGTAGGATTTGGGATGACCATTAATTTCAATATGTTTAGGTGTTGTTCATTCTGACTCCTTTTAAAACTTCTTCATAGGTGTATAAAATGCATCACAAACCATTCATGGCACAACTGGTAAAAATATTTGTTATTATTGTAATATTCTTTGTAGAGAATTCAGTCTATTCTATTGGAAAATATGTAAACAAACAAATAACTGCTCATAAAAACTAGTAACCCATTTAAGTTTCATTTTAAGTTACTTAAATTGGCCTTAAAAGTCATTTTTTCAAATTTTGTCTCAGAACTGTGTGTTTTCCATTGTCTTGAAATTCAATTTGAAATTAAATGGAGCATTTTTGTTTAAAAATCTGTTCTGTGCAGCAAACTCTAGAACATACTAAAGTAGATTATGACTCTCATTCACATTCAGAATGTAAGCCCTGCATAGGTCATTTTTTTCCTTTTTACTTTACTGCGTTGGACAGTATGTGGTAAGTAAAGAGAAATGTTTGTGTGTGTGTGTGTCTCAACAAAAAATAGTAAATAGTTATGGCTATTAGTGTTAAATGAATTAGTCTGATGGTACATACCATTAAATCATCAGCTACCACATACATAATGGTAGTACAGTCAAACCTCCCTTATCCGGACCTCCAGTACATGAGCACCTCTCTCTACTGGGCAGCTCTAGGCACGCGCATGCGCAAATTAATTTTACACAACCAGAAGCTGTTGTTACGAGTCCCAGTCTAGGGTTGGGGCGTAATGGAGTGAAAGGGAAAAGGGACGTGGAGTAAGGGAAGGATAGGGTGCCATGGACAAGGGAACGCACGTGGACAAAGGGGTAATTTTTTATATATTTTTCTGTTTTTATTGACACGCCATGGACACAGAATTAGCCTGGTGCAAACAGACTTAGGAGTTACTATAGCGAAAACAAACAAGACTCAGCTTCCGAATGCAACCCAAAGCTCAAAGAAGAGAAAACAAAAACACAAGAAATTTACACCTTACTCCCCATCCAAACAACAGCATATAACATAAGCTCGCAAAACAAAGATTGCAGTCACTCCCTATGCACCTGACGCATACACAGAGATCAAAGCGTCAAAGTCCGAGGGGCGCACGAAGACGCTAACCAAACTGGGCGAGAGTTCGAAACCAAATAGCAAGTAAACCAAAGCGAAAGCACAGACAAGGGGAAAGCGAAAATCATAAAACAGGATGATTCGCTAGCTCAGTCTGAAATAACATTCTATTATAAGCCTTGCACCCCAAAAATATCATGTAGTTTGTACGTGTACACATGTACGTTGTACTGTACTGTTCATGTTCTAAGTTACGGGCATTTCTTACTTACGGGCACCTCTTGGTCCCATTCTGTCCGGATAAGGGAGGTTTGACTGTAGTTGCTTACAATAAATGGAGTTTATTATCAAATATTATTATTATTATTATTATTATTATTATTATATAAACATAGGTTAAACAGCAATCATGGCAGCAGATGGTGTGTAGCTCAGCAGGTTAAAGATCCATGCCAGGAGGTTGTTGGTTCAAGTACTGTAGCTGCAGATATGTCATTCAGCAGTATAGCAGTATCATTTCTGAAGGAAGATACTTGTCCATACTTTGCCTAATTCTGCCTTTGAATTCAAACTTTTCTCTTGTTCACCTCTCACCAGGGAAGAAGAATTCGCTCCTGCTGCAGAAGTTCCAAAAGGACTTGAATGCTGGTGTCTTCAACACACAGGAAAACGAAATCTTGAAACAAATTATCCGACAGGACAGGGAGATGGTGATGATGGTGGACCGCAAACAATCAGTCACTGGGATGAATTCAACTCCAGCGTCTGGAAACTCCATCATTAACTCACCAGCTCAGCCGTACGCCACTGCCCTGGTCAGCAACCAGTTACAGCAATCTAACCTTTTGACCTCTGCAAGCATTGCACAGCCACCCCGTGTGCTCCCTGCCCCTGGCCAGGCTGTCTATGGGGTCCCCAGTGTATCCCACGGCAACCTCAACTCCACATCCCCCAACCCACAAACACCTCTCCAGCAGCAGGGAGCGATTATATCCCCCTGTTCCTTCAGCGCAGCCGTGTCCAGCCCCCCGGTGCAGACCCCACTCGGCAGCGGGCGAACATTTCAATATGGCTCACCTACTGCCTCCCAGCTCTCCCTCATACAGCAGTCGATGGCACCTTCACCAACACAGCAGGCACAGCAAATACCGCAGTCTACACCCCAACAGCAACAGCAGCAACAGCAAGTCCCGTCTCCACAGAGAAGTGACATGCACAAAAGCACGCAAGCCCTGCAGTCGGGCAGTCTGAGCAGAGACGTTCGTCACCTCTCTGCCTCCCAGCCGTCCCTGCCGCACGAGACCACGCTCGTGTCCAGGCCGCACCCCACATCCGGCGAATCCCTGGCCTCCATAGCTCCACCTTTGTCCACGGTACAAGGGCCGGGAGTGCAGAGTGGAATCCGAAACACCGTCCCACAGCGAGTCAGTCTATTTCGGCAGATGTCCTCCGGAGCGCTGCCACCGGTCCGTGGTACACCCTCCACTGGCCAGCACAGAGATTCCACAGGTTCTAGACGAGAGTCCACCGTCTTAAGTAGTACAGAAACAGAGCAAGACAAGATGCGCTTCGCATCAAATTTATGATCCATTTTCCTTTTTAATATTATGTTTTAATTCATTTTTATGGAGACGAAATAAAAGAAAAACAGAATGGATTTTAATATTTTATTTTTTTTCTCCAGTTTATTCAAAACAAAAAAAATCTATAAATATCCTGTACATATTTACCTTGTATTATATTTTAGACACATTCCCCTGCAACTTAAGAATGTATATTCAAATATATGTGTACATCTACTTAAAATATTTGGAATTAATTAACTTTAAAACTAGAATAATAACTAGTCTTCCTTTCTGAAGTATATGAATAAAAAACAATTTTGGCTTGTTTACTTTATTTTTTGTTACTGGAATGCACAGTAATATAATCAGATTTTCCTTTTTTTGGGGGGGGTGGTAGATGAGAAGGAAAAAACAGCAGCCATAGCATCGAACATGGAAACATTAACGCCAAAAAACTGGAAATTCATAAAGAACACATGTCACATGTGCTTTGCAGGGAGTAGGTGATCAGTAACCTTTAGCTACTCATTGTGTCGACATTCTCAGATAGTGAGAACACAATAGCATTATGGGCCCAAAGGGAGTACACGCTTTACCTGCTGCTTCAATGTTTTTAGAAAAAGAAAAAGAAAAACGTTTGCAAGGAGTAGGGTAGCTGTTTTTTTCTGATTCTGATTTCGGATGGAAATGGAGATTATGTAATGTTTAGTAAATAAATAAATATATACATTTGTAATATTTATAAACTAAAAATTATCACCATTATGCAATAGACTGTGATAACAATTATCTATATGTGTGTTGTAAATAGTTTTGTAGATGTAGTGTGTTACAGTTACTGTGTGGTGCATTCTCAATCATGACATGTCATTTCTGTCAGGAGCATAATATCATCAGCGTATGCATATTAAAATGATAGGGATGTAACAAAAACACACAAAATGCACAAACTTAGATCTTAGTCAACCTTGAAGCAATTGCTCATTTTTGCACATACCTTTTCTGTGTCTGGGATAGGGCAAGTCTGAGAACAAAGGTCAACATACCTGACAGAAAAACATCTTCACTCGATGCACCATAAATTAGGCTAATTCGGTCCAATAGTTTCAGTGATATTAGAAATGTGTTCAGACCGAAGTTACATACAACAACTGAGTGCATTATCTTGATATCTCAATAGCCTTTTCACTGGAAACAAAACCATCTGTTGCAAACTGAATGGACCATCACAATTGTGTACAATTGTATAAATACAAAAGAAATAAAAGATTAGCTACTTTTTTTTAATGACCGACATTTACCAATAATTTACTTGAAACAATGAAAAGACAAGTCTACTTAAGAACAGGAGCTGGTCTGTATTAAAGTTTATCTCTTCTATCTGAGTATCTGTCATATAATGACACCAAGCTGACTAGTTATTCTTTCATTCTGTTTTATGTTTTTCATGTTTTGAAGAAAACTACAAAAATCTGTACCAAAGAATGGGATCAATTTGTCCATTCGATACACCTAAGCAATTTGGAGCCCTCATTATGACAACAAGTTATGATAAACAGTATATAAAACATTTTTGGGCAAACTTATTGTGTAAAAATGTTATTTCACAATATTTAAAAAGGAGCTATGGTTTTAAAATCATAATTAATTTAAGCCTAACCATTATTTGGGACATATTTTTTCAGTAATATGAATGCCATTAATTCCTGAGATTAAGCAGAGTCAAGAAATCAAATGGCTATGGAATATTTAATATTATTCTTTTACATTTGCCCTGGTTTTCTAAACATGAAATTGTATTGAAATGAATTTTCATGAAAATCGTATTTTACCACAAACTGGATTTGAGGGTCAGCTTGGGGTGTCGAGCAATAGAAAGATTTAGGAGATTTCGGGCCATTGCAATCTTGAAAATCAAATTCCATTTCCATATGTTAAAGCATGCATTGTCACAAATATTACGAAATACTATTTAAAATGTTGACGTTAATCGTATTGTGAAATTATGTTTTTGTTTGTTGCCTAGACAATATGTAGACATTATTTGTGTGTATCTGAAGCATTGAATTGTCACAAAGGACATTTTAAGCATTTGTGCCTAAACTATAGCCATGTTTCATTCTTTTTATGAGTGTGAGGCATATACGTGTGAATATGTGCATGCACTCAGTCATATATATGTTACAGTATTTTTGAAAGATGATGGCAAAGAGGTTGGCCAAATGTATATTATCATTTATAATTGACAATTATTAATGAATATCAGTAAGTGTAAAAGATTGAATGAATCAGTCCAAGAATACCATTTGTCTGCGTGAATTGACTACTTCGAAAAATTGTGAAACATCATGCAGATGACAAATTCTAGTAATTTGGCACATTTTTTATTTACTTAAATCTAGTCACTCCGGTGGATATAATATCGTGTGAAATGAAACTGGCCAAAGCAAACCATTTTAAGTATATATTTGTTGAAAATTGCACTTTCTTATAAAAGAAATATCTGCTGTTATCAATATTTAGTTTAAGATTATTAGAGATATGTAATATAGCTAAAAATTCCTTGCCTTATGTGCTAAAAGGTGAAACATATTTTAATTACAACAGATCTTACTTACGCTATGCCATAGTGTGTAAAAATAATACACATACATTGAACAGCAGTGCTATACTGTTATAACACTTGCCTTCAGGTATCACCTGCGTTTTCCCACTCTTTTCACAACTTTGACTACCGCAAGCATTCTGTAAAGGGCATTATGTTATTTATTTATGATGAACTCAGTAAAAACAGATAGTATCATGGTATGAAGATATTAAACGAACCAGCAGAAAACAAACAGTAACCAGAATACAGAAATATAGTAGATTTAATTGGCATGTTTGGTTTACAAATCTACGGTAGAATTTATGAATTTATTTACCAAGTGGAAATGGGGACAGACAGATTAAGCCACATACTATTCTTAATAACTTGCTGACATAATTATTCTTGTGCTCATTGGTACAGTGTACACTTGATACAGTGTAAGGACAGATAAATGCTTCTTTCTTAAACAATATGCAGACGAACAACGTTTGTCAACACTTTTTTTGTTTTGTTTTGTTTGTAAATAATAAACCTTTCAAATAGAGAGAAAAAATAAAAAGAAATATTGTCATTTACCACTGTGCCTTGTGCATTTTTTTTAGTTTGTGTGCCTTGTTTTTTGTTCATTTGGTACAAAAAAACAGCAGGAAAAATAAAGGGTGGGGGGTTTTAGCAAAAGTTGTGTCTTGATAATGCAAGATAATGAGAGAGAGTCTGACAAAAAAAGTTTGATTCCTACTCATGTTCTGCATTTGTGTTCTTGCATTTGTCTGATACTTCTGTTTAAACACAATTTAGGCAAATTAGCCTCACTAAACTCCCCTTAGTGTGCAAATGACTTTGTGCCCTGCACTTCCTGGCGTAGGCATCAGACACACCATAACCATGCACTGGGTAAACAGCTAATCAAAATGGATTACTTATAGCTGAAACTATATAATTAATTATTTAGTTAAAATTACAATTAAAAAAAAAAACTAAGAATACATTTTCGTAAACTGCCGCAAAATAAGATAGGAAAATACAATTTTAAAATGACAATTAAACGAACACAATTTTGAGGATGTTTGAGGATGTTTTAAAGATCAGACACTTAAAATAGCCATATAACTTTCGGTCTACCCTTAGAAATAAAAACACTTAAACTGAAACTAAAATATATAAAAAAGAGATAAATCTTTAAAATTAAAACTAATAAACTACACTGAAAACTAATCGGTACTCCCAATTCAAGAAACCTTCTTGCAGAATGATTTGTTAAATGAGTTGTGTTTGAATTCAACATCTTGAGTTGTTCTTTAGGCATGTGATGTCATGTTAGGGATGGTCACTATTTAATCACCATATTCCCATTATGACAGAGGTCTGTTCACATACTATGAACATAACTACTAAACAGATCATTGTATTTATTGGCTTTTACGTTACCCTCTTATGGATTCCAAGAAAATGCATATCAGCACCCAGGACAATTGAAAACATATTTCTTTTGATGTGTGCCTACCAAGTACTAGTGTTTGTTGAGAACATGGTTTATGTACTGCAACCAGACTGTGACATCCCTCTGTGTTAAGTTCTTGACTAGACTGAGAATGACTCTGCAGCTGCTGAAAATTAAAACTTATGCATTCCCAGGAGTCTATTTCATGCTGTTCCTATAAAATTTATTATAAATTTTCATATGTAATAGGCCATTCTACAATCAGGACCTTCTTTGAGTGATCTTGAAAATTCAAGATTCAGTCATGTACAAGAAGCTGATGAACCTGGAGTTGCAGACAATTCCCACTGGAGAGTCATCAAAGATGATGGGTGTCTGACTCCTGTCATGTCTCCTGAAGTCCTTAGCTATCTCCTTTGTTTTAATGATAAGGTTACTGCTATGGTGCTGTCCATATCAGCCACTGCTTTATGCAAATGTTTCATTAGCACTGTGGAATCAAGGTTATGGATTAGATTTTTGCCCCTGGCTGTATATATGTCTAATTTGCATGTTCTCTCATGCTTACATGAGTTTCCCCTAGTGTGCAATGCCTGCCCTGTGATAGACTGACTCAGGGTGTCCTCCGCCCTGTTCCCTCTGTTTCCCAGGATAAACTCCAGGATCACCTCAACCCTACACTAATAATCAGCAATATAAAATGGAGATATGGATAATAAAAATATATCTCAGCATATTTACATGCCACATTTTCTGTATTACAGTCTTTTCTTAGAATGAGTTGTATTAACTAAAATAAGCATAACTATGGTGATGAATTAGATTGCAAAAAAAAAAAAAAATACAGGAAAAAATGCTTGATTAATATTACAAAAAATAATCAGCTATAGCATTTCTGATATCTACCCCTCTTTCATTTATCAGATTAAAGTGTGCTATTACTGAAATGTAATGTCAGAGTTCAGGTTCTACCAACACAATGAAAGGTTAATGAATGCTATTTCTGCACAGCCTGCAACTCAGGTCACAGGAGACTCTGGTAATATGTTACTTTTTTAAATGCTACAACAAATCGGATTTTACTGTATTATATTTAATTAATTTCCCCTTTCATGCAGATGGGGTTGGATAATATTTTTTGAGCCTAAAATAGAAATGTACATCTATTTTTCTTTTTCTGTAACCATTTATACAATACAAGGCTTTAGGACAACATTTTATGACAACATTGAAAGTCTGTATTATTGACTTGTGAGTCACAATTTTATGCGACAACATTTGTGGTTTTCACTATCAAGAATGCACGAGGCAATTTCATGGTCTGGGGTTGCTTTTGTGGTGATAGAGTCTGTTATCTTTATCACAGTTGTGACAGCAAAATTCAAAGGCACATTGCCATGAGGATTACAGCTGACTGACCAGGCCATCCGTTTTCAGCGAGATAATGACCCAAAACACCAAAACAACTCAAAATCAAGAATTATCTGATAGGAAAGAAGGTGACGGACAAAGCAAATGGTGGTTATTTCAAGGAATCCGAGATTTAGAGAAGACATTTTCTGGAACACTGCTTTCTAATTCCTGTTTTTATGTTTATTATAATGTGGAAGGTGTTAATAGGAAAATATACATTGTAAAACAAAAAAAACCCTGGTGTGTAAATATTTTTTGCTTGTCTGGTGTTGCAATATTGCACAAGAGCTTGTTATGAACTTGTTATGCACCATTAGAAATGCATCACTTAATTTTATAAACAGAGGGGTTACAAGTATTTGGATTAGATGAGGAAAGAAATCCTATAGGAGCCAACCCCTAGGCACCTGGTGTTTAGTCTATAGTGGCAGCTTGTTTCCTTCAATTGAGCCTCAGGGTCTTAATCTGCCACCAGGGCTTACAATCTGTGGTTTAGCCCAGATAAAACACAGGGGAGTGGCCTCCAGTGCAGAGGCACAGGAGAAAATGCAGCCTAAAGATAAGACTGGACAGCAAGCAGACCAGTGCCAGAAAGCCAATAGAGGTGCCTAAGTGCAGCTACATTCGCATTACATTTACATTAACTTATACCACGGCTTTGGTATAAAACACTATTTTCATATTGGTCATGAAATGTAACTTGGATTACACAGGTAGTCCTGGCAGCCTAATAACAGTTCTATATTAATGCATTTAAATGTTCTATAAAATATGCTAATATAAAAATTCACTTTTTACTCATAAATAAGCAGTCATTCTTATTAGCATAATTTTCCTTTGTGACAGTTTCTTAACCGACCTGCCATTTGCAGTGAGTAGCTATATATATATCTTTAAAAGCACATTGGAGCATTATTAAATGTTAATTGAAATTATTTTCTCCTTAAAAAAATTTCATTTACCGTGGCTAGTTAATTCTATTAGAATATTTTATTTGTTAGCTGTGGTATACACAGAACAAACCACTTTGAGGTATGCGGTTATAGGAAAATAATCAACTTGGTTAGCGGTCTCATTACATCAAGTTGTCGTTAATTATTTTCGTATAACTGCATACCTCTTCGTGGTTTATCCCTTCAATATTTAGCAGATGCTTCTGTCCAAAGCAATGTACAAGCGAGGCAAATAGCAATCATGCAATCAAGGAGTCAACTAGGCATAAGCACAGCTAGGCTGTACAACTGTATGCAGGTTTGGAGCAGGAGCTACACAACAGCCAAACAACAACACATATAACTATCAACAAAGTGAGAACCTTGTAAGATAATTCAAGGAAGAGTGAGTGCAACATAACAGCATTCATAAAACAATCGTCCTGTTGTAGTTAATGTTTGATGGAATTAAATAAGAAAAGACTGAGACTAGAAATCCGAAAACAAGCAGATAATACTAAGGCAAGAAGCCAATGAAATAATAAAATAACTCATAGAAAAAGTCATAGAAGTCAATGTTATTATTTATAATTTGTTCTTTTTATCAGCAGCTTTAAATTCCTGGGAATTAGGAATTACCATTACTGAAACCGTATTTGGTTACATCGTACCTCAGCTGTAATAAGGAAAGCCTTTACTTCATCAGATATCCGACTAGGGTCCAAAATGTCAACACACGGATAAAAAAATGAAAATACTAAGTTAACAAATTAAGTACTAAGAATATAGAAATAAATAAAAAGTAAAGATTAAAATGAAAATTATAACAAAAAAAAATTGCAAATATTTAAAGTGAAGTTATATCTTATTTATAATTGGAAGTATTAATGATCCTATGTACGACTTCAGCCACTTGGGAAGTCAGGTTAGATCATAGGGAATGCCAGTAGCTATTTTCTCTGCCCCCCCCCCCCTTCTGGCAGACATTTGGATGAGAAGCACATTGATCAAAAGGTCCAGGGACATTTTAACCTGCAGGCAATTAGTCTCCAGTTTCAACAAATGCTAACTGTACATCAAATGCTGCTAAACTTCACACACTGACAGGTAATACCCTGATTCTACTTCCAATATATCTGTTACACAAATATGCATTGTTCATTTGTCTAAGGTGGTGCTGTATTATGTCATACAGATACAGGTTATCTTCAACTGATGGCATTTCAGTGTCACAATGGCGAGATAGGGATACACATTCCATAGTGAATGTTGAATTTTTATCTATTCCCAGGCTTATGCTGTACGATTTCCAGCATAAACTCTTATACATTGCTTTTGTCGTTTAA
>JAODKN010000114.1:17882544-17894162 GCA_026774425.1 Petrocephalus zakoni
CAATATCTCTGAGGAATGTTTCCAGTACCTTGTTGAATCTATGCCACGAAGGATTAAGGCAGTTCTGAAGGCAAAAGTGGGTCCAACCCGGTACTAGCAAGGTATACCTAATAAAGTGGCCAGTGAGTGTATATATTGCACAAAGAAATATATTCAGATACATAAATCTGAGGGAGAGAGAGATGAGGTGTTATTCCACTGGACTGTTCTTGGGAAGTTGCAGCTGAAGGCTTCAGGAAGTTGCATGAGAGGCTGACAGGTCCTGTATTAGCCCCTTGTGTATGGTTGGGGGCAGCAAAATGATACGGAGCTTGAAGGAAAAGGTTTCTCATTGGGATGGTTCTGGCCTGCAGGCTGCAGGACCCTCTCCATGATGGTGAGGTTCAAAAAGACAAAAAAAAGGATATGAATACTCTTTCACCATTTTGTTGTCTTGTAGCTTTTTTTAGACGGGATTGAGAGGGGTTCCGGTGATATACTGAGCTGTTCTTATAATCTGCTACGGAGTCTTAACATTGATGGAGCTACACGCGCTGTTCCAGGCAGAAATTCAGCTTTTGAGGATGCTCTTTATGGCTTCCCTGTAAATCCCAATCACAATGGGTTAGAGTTAGGGTTATGGTGAGGGGACTCTGACTCTTTCTGCTTCTGCAAGTGCAAGCGATGTGGTGTTCTTAGCTAGAATAGAGACATTGCAGCTCCAGGTAAGATCCTTGCGGAGGTGTATGCCAAGGAACTCTTAGATTTGGGTATAGATATCGGCACCAATATTGTAGGAGTACCTTGTGTGTTTACGGAGACAGGGGGTTTGGGGCTAATTTGGTTCTTACTGATGTTGAAACCGAACCTACGCCCTTGAACTTGACGTTCTTCACCATACAGTGGCACTGTATGAGTGACAAAATAAAACTGGCTACATTTCTAGATCAATTTCTCCAAAATTGAACTAGTACCACAGAGTTATAGCAAAACAAAGGGCAGTTTTGACACTTGATCCCATTGGGAACATACCTCGATAACCGTTTGGTGGATCTCTTTCAAACTCAGCAGGTTGGGTGAGGAACTGAAACTGAAAAAAATTCGAGAAGATTGCCCTGAAACTGAGGCAGCACCACAAAGTGAGAGCCGAAAACGGGCTGGTTGGTTGGCTGGTTTTCTTAGTTGTGCATGGCTTTGGATTAAAGTGTCTTCTAAATAAACAAAAGCAAATGTACAAACAAGATGCCAGTGTTGTGGGGTAGAGGTACTACAGTAGCTCATAAGGCAAGATGCACCATGACACTACAGTATTCTCAATAGGGGCTGCCTCACTACTCATGGAGAAAAATAAAACTTCCTAAAATAAAACTAATCCTCAAAAGCACGAACTCCACACTAGATCACAGATAAATGTCACGTGCTCTTATGAATCTAAGCTTGCTCAGTCAGATGATTTTAGAGCCCTTCTTTTAATATATGACTAAGTGTGAAACAGCGGTGATGATAATTTTTCCTGGAATATGGCACGGTTATTTTTCACAAATAGAAAGGACAGCATGTGAAGGACCTTTCATCTTCCCTTGCATTAGTCCAGAAACAATATAATGAAAGATTCATACATTTAACTCAATTAGTATCTCCCCGCCAAAAGCCCTAATAGCTTCTCTCAGCAGGGCGCACCGTAAGGTAAATATGCTGAAAAGTCCGGTGGGCAAGCAGGCATGGAAGAGGCTGGTGCAGAGCAGATACCGCTGGAGGAGCAAGGTTTCTTTAAGGGCACAGGAGAGGATGCGCTGAAGGCTAATTGCGAGGGGTGCCCTTCTTCCCAAAAGAGGGGCCTTCCATGTCCTTTGGTCCTGGAGCATGCAGGTCCCCCTCCAGGCTCTCTAGTGACAGGGAAAGAGGAACACTTAAGCATACCCTGGACTTTCTCGCTGACCTTCTCCCCAGCTCAGGCTTTAAGCTGTGTGGAGGAAGATAATCCCACCCCCTGTTTGGGGGCAATTAGCGGCCACCAGCTGTGTCCTGTTAGCATTACTGGCGGGGGCTTCCGGGCTGACAGCGAGAAACCCACTGGCCCGGCCCTCTGAGCGGTGCTAATCGACGGCTGCTAGTACGCGTCAGATTCCTGGCGTGCCATTGCATCACAAGAGCTTATCTCCCTTTGCGAATTCAGAATTCTAATTTAGTAGGCCTAATAATTTATTTGAATAAAATAGACTTTATCCAGTTATCTTCCTTCCACTTATCCAGTACAGTGCCATGGGGGTACTGGAGCCTATACCCAGCTGAGAAAAACATGGAGGTTTCCTGCATAGAGTGGAGGTCACGTGTTCCCTCTCTAGAGTGGAGGTTACATGTTTCCTGTGGAGTGGAGATCACGTGTTTCCTGTATAGTGGTCACGGTTTTTTTGTTTTAAGTGGAAGGTGATTAATTGTCATTGCAGCACACAATGAAATGGGTGCTCTGCATTTAACCCATGTGACATTGTGACACAGCAGTGGGCAGCTATTTCAGAGGCCGGGGAGCAGTACCTTGTTTAGGGTACCTCAGAGGTACTTGTGTGACTACTCTACTGAACAAGAGATTAAAACCAGTGACCTACCAATCACAAAAGCTTAGCCCGCTAAACCACACACCTGCTCCAAGAGAAGATTTCACTGACCCTGACGTGATTTGAACACGCAACCTTCTGATCTGGAGTCAGACGCGCTACCATTGCGCCACAAGGTCACAGGATTGTAACATCAACATAACAGGCAAAATTTCCCGCATAAAATGTGCAGTTATCATGTGAAAATCAGAGAATCATATGCAAAATGGGAATTGCTGATTTAAAGGAGGGCTTCGTGTTTTCTTATTATTATTCTTCTTATTTAACACGGGGAAGTTATTTCTCGTGACGTCTGGCAGAGTGCTCCGTGCTGCCATTACTGTCGTCACAGCTGCAGCATCGATCTTTTCAGACTTGCTGTCTGTTGCTAACAAGTAAGTGGTTCTGGATTGAGAGGTATAATGTACCAAAGCAATAAAACCACTTTCTTTCACAGGCTGAAATACTGTGTTTGTGCTGAAAAAAAAATGTTAAGGTTGAAAAGGTTTATCTGCTTCCTTAAACATACAAAATATCACATTCAGTCAAAGATATCGTGATTACAGATTACACTTATCGGCTGATATTGTGTCTTTTGCTCTAGTAGATGTACTGCACTCTAACGAAGCTAAAATATTTACCCAGATTGCCACCATCTATTTATTCCAGTAAAGGCAATGCAGTACCTGTTTTGTAGGTGTGATGACCTTTTCTGGCTTCACTGGCACTGGAACGAGACGGCTTTGATGCCTCACGTATATCACAGGCATAGAGGCTTCCATCTCCTGTTTGATGTTGGCTTTGCTAAAGTGTCTGTGAGATCAATAGCTGCTGGTACTCTAGTCCACTGGATTTTACAGGAGGATGGACTCTTCCTGTAAACACTTTCAAATTCAGCATGAAGTATTAATAATATTTGTTTTATATTAAGATATACAATATTTATTTCACACTAATGGATATCTAATGTAACTTCTGTAAGACCCTATAGAGACCTCCCCAGGTTTTTGCTTCTCGGAAGGAAGATCTGAGAAAGGTGCCTTGTGTCGGAGAAGAAGAGAAAAAAAAATTCAGTGCTTTTGCTGTTACTCCTATTAACTATGACAATAAGGACAATTGGCTAAAAATTAAAATGAGGGGCATAAAATTCCAGGGTTCCCTCACCATCCATCTGCCACTTATCTGGGTCTGGTTCACAGGGGCAGCAATCTAAGCAAGGATAGCGAGACCCCCCCTCCCCAGCCACCTCCTCCAGCTCCACCAGAGCAAGCTGAGAGATATGGCCTGCTTTTCAGTATGTGTACTTGAGCGTATGTGTGCTCTTGTGTACCAATTTCACATAATCTTCCTTTGCCATAGACTAACTCCAATACTAAGAACAGAAGTACGGAGGACATAAAAACCCCCAGATAGTGGTCTTGCTTCGCCCCAAATATCAAGGATACAGTTACAGCATTTGGCAGACGCCCTTAGCCAGAGCGATGTACAGCACAAAAGTGCTTTAAGACTCTATAATGAATTTTTCCCGATACTGGCTCTCTTTTCTTTGTTAAATCAAAAAATTTTAAATTTAAAATTAATTCAGGAAAAGAGCTCAGAGTAATACCAGTGCTAGTCCAGATATTTCTGAAAGAGGTTGGTTTTAAGTCGCCATTTGAAGACATTCAATGAGTTTGTTGAGTTTGAAAAGAGTCGAGATGTGTGTCTTCCTTGTGCCTTGACGGGTAGTGGGAGCAGTCGAGCAGTGCTGGAGGATCGGAGGGATCGTGGTGCACTGCGGGGGATGATGAGTTATTTTAGCTATGATGTTGTGAGACCATTTTTGGCTTTGTATGCGAGCATCAGTGATTTGAATTTGATGCAGGCAGCCACAGGAAGCCAGTGGAGGGAGTGCAACAATGGAGTGGTGTGGGAGAACTTGGGAAGGTTGAAAACAAGTCAAGCAGCTGCATTCTGAATCAGCTGGAGAGGACGAATGGCACTCAGTGGCAAACCCACTAGAAGCGAGTTTCAGTAGTCAAGGGGGGAGATGACGAGGGACTGAACGAGTATCTGGGTAGCCTGTGTGGAGAGAAATGGACATATCCTTCTGATATTAAACAGGAGAAACCAACAAGAGCAAGAAAGGTTAGAGATATGTGATGAAAAGGACAGTTATGTTAGAGTTTTGTGTCATCCGCATAGCAGTGGTATGAGAAGCCATGTAAGGATATGACCTCATCCAAGAGATTTAGTATAGAGGGAGAACAAGGGAGGGCCAAGAACCGAGCCCTGAGGGACACCGGTTCACTTGGTATGATCGGCCTTCCAGGTAGGATGCAAGCCATTGCCATACTAAGCCACTAATATCAAGACTCCTAAGGATGGACAGGAGTCAGATGCTGCTGAAAGGTCAAGAAGGATGAGGATAGATGATAGATTTGGCTGACCTGGCAGCATGTAGCTTCTCAGTGACTGCTAAGAGGGCAGTCTCTGTGAAATGAGCTGATTTGAGCCATACTGATTAGGATCCTGGAGGTTGTTCTGAGAGAGATAAAGAGAGTGCTGATTGTAGACTGTGTGTTTGAGGATTTTTGAAAGGAAAGAAAGTGATATTGGTCAGTAGTTGCAAATGTCTGAGGGATTTAGAGTGGGTTTCTTCAAGATGGGAATGACCTTGGCTTTTTTGAATGCTGTTGGTACATGACCAGAAGTTATGGAACCATTAATGATAGTGGTGATGAAGGGGAGAAGGTCTTGGGAGATTGCCTGAAGCATTGTGGAAGGGATTGGATCCAGTGTGCAGGTGGTAGGATTGGAAGATGAGATGACTTATATGATCTCATCTGCTGTTAGACTGGAAAACTGGGCCAGTGAAGGGGGATGGAAATCCTTGGTGTGTAGTGTAGTAGGTGGGGAGGGAGAGAATGTCTGGCAGATTTCTCCAATCTTCTCATCAAAGAAGTTCGCAAAATCTTCAGCAGTCAGAGAGGATGGAGCAGGAGGAGTTGGGGGTTGAGTAGTGATGAAAGGATGTTATGGAGTCTGAAAGGATCTTGTGAAGAGATTTCTAGCTTTTTCTTATTAAAGGCAGTTTTAGCTGCAGTTATATCTGAAGAGAATTTGGATATCAGAATACGGCAAGAAGTTTAGATCCTCTTTGCTACTCGCAATTCTCTTCGGTTGATGCATAATACAGACGAAAGCCAAGGAGCAGGGCGAGTTGTCTTCCTGGGTTTAAAAGAGAGTGGGCAGAGGTATTCCATGGATGCGGAAAGTGAGTACATGAATGTGTTAGTTGCAGACTACAGTGCAATGGAAGAGAAAGAGTCAAGGTCAGGAAGGTATGACAGGGTGCAGGAGAGTGGGTGAGAAATGTTGAAAGCTGGGTTTGGGCAAGACAAGTAGAGTAATGGTAGAGGATACCAAGTGGTGATCAGACATGTGAAGTGGGGTAGTAGCAATATCAGTAGCTAGAGAGGGGCAGCTGAAAACCAGGTTCAAAAACGTCTTCTCCTTTGTGTGTGGGAGAGCAGTTGCTGAACATCAGACAAAAGGAGTAGAACAAAGGGAGGAGACAGAAGAAAGGAGCTTGAAGTCTCCAACGAGAATGAGAGAGGAGCTGTCAGTGGGGAAGAGACTGTGAAGAGTATCCAGTTCTTCTAGAAAGTGGCCTAGGGGGCCAGGAGGGTGGCTTACAACAGTGATCAGAATATTGAATTGAGGGGAGAACGGTTACTCCATGGAATTCAAAGGATAAAATGTTGAGATGGGACAGAGAGAGGGGTGTGTAGCACCAGTTCCGAGATAGCAACAGACCTGTGCCACCGTCCCTGCCAGTCTGGCGTGGAAAGTGAGATAAATTCTCTGGGGATATCCAGGTCTCAGTTACAGCCAGAAAGTCAAGAGAGTGGTGAGAACCGATACATCGATTGCATCCTCACCAAATGAGACTAATTCCATGATTCACAAGTTAGCAAGACCGGCCTTGCAAAGACCACAAGCATAATCTTTGCATTCCTGGTATGGGGAAACACCCATACTTTTTCCAGCCTGTCCTGGGTCTGCACTGGGGCCTCCTCCCAGTTGGACATGCCCGAAGCACTTCCCCAGGGAGCCGTCCTAACCAGCTGGCTCCTTTTGACGTGCAGGAGCAGTGGTTCTTCTTTGAGCCCCTCCCAAATGTCCAAGCTTCTGATCCTATCTCTAAGGCTGTACCCAGACACCCTACGAAGGACACTCATTTCACCCTTGCCCCCAACTGAAACAGGTATAGTATAGTGGATTTGAATTGTTTCTATGTTGTTACCATTAGGGACTTTCCACTCATGGATTTGGGATTGTTTATGATGGTGGTAATTGGACCTGCTTCTGTTTTATTTTCCTATTAAATCAGTAACGTTTTTCTGAAGTTTATTGTAGCAGAACCAGAGTGACTTTAATGAAGTTAAATTGTCTTCAGAGGACAGGTGCTTATAGGGAACCCAGGTGCACTAGCAATACGAGCAGTGATGGTGTTGATAATGACCCAAAGTGTGGAGTCCAATGCCTTTTCAGCAAGTGGAAAGAGACTAGTTACTTTTGATTGATCAATAAATACACTAAGTTTTTACCCAAAATGTTTATACAGTATGACTAATGGAAGATACGAATCATAATGGATTTATAGACATTTTCACTCACACTGTCAAAAACAAAGTACAAATTAGTTACCAGTTTGTTTGAATCTGATTTACCTGTCTAAGGAGTATCATAACATCATTAGTGAATTTACAGCAGACATATTTCAGCTCTGTTAATACAAATCTAACCGGTTTTAATTCTCTAAAGAGAGTCTTAGATGCCACCAAATCAAGTGCTTCATTATTTTTTTAAGAAACCATTTATATGACCAGCAAATTTCTTTCCCATGTAACCTAAGTATCAATAACTTACAAAAATTTAACAATTTATCTAAATACATGAAACAAACAGTATAGAAACAATGTTCATATTCAACAAAATTATAATCTTATAAAATCCTAGAAAATGCAGAGGTGTAATTTTGAGGTAATGTAAATGCATGTTCCTGCTTTGGTGTTAATGGCGATTTTAGCAGTTTGGGCACAGATGAAAATTAGGGCAGAATCCCCCTAATTTTTCATGATGCCAGTTTACCAGGATGTTAAGGGACCCCACTGCCAAGAGTCATTAGTCACTTCAAACACTAAAGCTTTGAGTCCCATTAGGGCTCCGTTTCCTTGTATGGCTGGTCATTTGTTAATCAATCTCCTACTTATGTGAGCTCTATTAAGTGTTCTGGTCAGTTCTGAATTGTTACATAAAACATCCATACAGATTTGGTAAGTAACTAATCTAATGTAAGTTAGTATTCTGAGCATACACCATATGTTATCTGTTATAAATTAACCAATCAACAACAAAAAATTGTTTGTTGAAACATTCACTTTAATGCTTATATAATGTTGCCCTTCACATTGTTAATGTGCATATAAGTTTTTCTCCCAAATGGATTTCATAGATAATCACTTGTCAATCAAGTATACAAGTGTGAAGTGCGAACATTACAAGTATATCATTTTTCAATACAACTATTGGACTGATTATTCCCACCACAGTTTAACACCTTACAGTGCACAAGCTCCAAGGCCAGCTCCTGCACATCTTCAGCAATCTTGGAACAAGAAAAGAAGTACAAAACACACTAAAGATTACATCTGAAAAACAATGTATATGTTTTATCCAACTGCTATACTGTACAGTAGATCACTGTAGAACATTTTTGCTGCTTTTGAACAGCAGCTGGCCTGTCGCTTCTCTATGATGTCGTGCTGCCACAAAACATGAGCTTTTTATGGACAAACAACAAGCAAACACAACTGCAGGACACAAGTAAATTATAGAAATTCAGCACAGCCTATAGCTTCGCCCATGTTAAATGCCTCGGCACCCCTTTATTGTCTTAAAAGGGTAAATAGCACAATATGTTAAACACACTACACTCTGTCCACAGCTGCAGCAAATTATAATATGAATTTAAGACTCAGTAATACCATTTTTTGGCAAATAAAAAATAGCTTTGAGTACTTATGTGCAGGGCATTTAAAGATATACATTCAAAGATACAGCGTATTCTGGACAAATGTCCTCAGTGAAAATGCTTACTTGCAAAAACAGGTTCAGTATATGTACAGGCAGCAGATATTCTTATCTTCTTTAGCACCTTCTATTGTACCACAAGAAGCAAATACATTACAGACAACACGCTGAAAGTGTCAGGGGTGACCCTGAAAAAAATGATAAAGCTGCCTGGAACTAGTGTCACACACCCCACTAGTACCTTCATTTATTTAACGTGTGAGCCAAAGTCTGGAATACCAGTATTTTTGCACTTGTGTAATTTTGCTTTTTAATTGCAGAAACTTGCCAAGTGAGGCATTTATTCCTCTAACATCCCGCCATATAAAATGACACACCAGTTTCCATGAACAGAGTATAATAAAGACTTGTACAACTCCATGCAGACACTTGGTAAATAAAGAATTTATTTTCATTTCTCTGGCTAGCTCAGAAGCCAATGCTGGACAAAAGACTAGATTTAATTCCTCAACAGTGTACATTTTAATCGTCCACATTGTCACTGTTACCAGCTGCACTCATTTCATTCCAGACAGAGCTATATTGCACCATAGAAAAATCATAATAATTTAAAACAAAAAATACAGTGATAAACACTTGTGTTTTCAAGTAATTAACCATGTTTAGCTACTTTCTCCTCAGTACTCGGTGTCAGATCCTTCGGCAGCGTCTGTGTTGCGTGATAACATATAGTTATCCATGTCAATAGAAGGGCAGTTATGGATGGAGTAACGTAGGCGCTCGGCTAGCATTGCCTGGCTGGTATATGGTGGCAACCGCAACTGGAAGAAGCAAGTCTGGGCTGTGGGGAGGCCATTTACAGGCTGCAGAGATAAACAAACAAAGCATTTGAAAGTAAGCCCTCATAATAATATAATTATAATACAAAAATTAAAATTGAGATTATTGAGATTAGAAAAGATCATGAATGTTTCAACAAGGTCTTATTAACGTAAGGATTGATATTCACTGGTTGAAAATAAATCCATCTGACAATTTTATGACACCACAAGCTATAGCACTGGCCTGGTGATGAGGTTAAATACACTCAGTGCATATAATGATTGGCCAGTTTATTAGGTACCCCTGCTTATTAACACAGACCGACAGGTACTACAGAGGAATACAGAACATGATCAATGGGCCATTCAGTGGTAATCTCTAAATTGGTATATCTAGATTATATACCGTTTCAGCATCACGTGCAATAATCCCATCACAGGACTTGCAATATAAAGTAAGGCGAATTAAATCAAACAAGTCATGCTGCAACTTTTCTGCTGCTTACTACAACTGGCAAATTCACATGGCTCTCATCTTTCAGGATTAATCTACAAGAGAAAATATAATTTACCCCACTGTTTTTTGGGGCACACAGAGTTTGGTACTATGAGTGACATGCAGGCCTGCACAGCAAACTTAATTTATGTTATGTTGAACTTTTTGCTTTAATAATACTGCAATATTGATTGTAAAAAATCACATTGTGATATTGGAAATTTTCGTGGACCTGAAAATTTCCAATATTGTACAGCACTAATTAGGTGTTAAATTTGGAAAATTAATTGCATAGGCAGACATGGATGGATATATAAAGGATCACGTTTCGAATTTTTTAAATCTGTTACTAAAATCTTACCCTGTCCACTTTGATGATCTGAAATTTCTGGGTGATGTCAGCGGGGTTAGAGGGTAGCCTAGAACGTCCTGAAACAAAACGCAGGAACAGCACCCTCTCCTCATTGGTGAATTCCTCCAGGCTCTGCCACAGCCACCCAATAAGCTGGTGGCTGTCTGTGATGTCACGGTAACGGACAACCTTCTTTAACATCTCCACGGAGACCTCTGGTAGACCACAGACAAGCTGCTCCAGTTGCTTGGCAGTAAGGAGGGATAAGAGTGGCACAGGGATAATGGAGGACATCCCCTCTCGTACTGCCATCACCTGGGCACAAAACACAAGTTAAACTTGAATTAAAGAATTTTTTTTAATAAGGTGATTATCATCCTGTGCAACAAGGTTACAATTCCTTATGAAGGGGAATTACTACTATTAAAGCAATCTTCATCAAGGGAGACATTTTCCTGAAGACTACCACACCCCTTCTAAAATACTATAGAATCAGCTTCCCGGCCCTTAAAATGATCTACAAACAACTGTGAACTCTGATTCACCTGCTGGTCCATTTCATGCAATCTGTAGTGAAGGGCATGTTCCACATAATCATTTCTGTTAGCGAAAGTCAATGGGATGTTATTCCCTCCAGGCACCACTGGCACTAGCTTTCCATCAGCACTGTGTACTGTGAAGGAGTCCAGAGGGATCATCTGTGGAATGACAGGGAATATTTACTTGCCGGACCATTTCATATCCCCCCAGTGAACTTGCTAAAGTTACTACACAGCCCTGTTTTAGCCAGGACAATAAATCTTTCACATGTTCTGGGACCACATGCAAGTTTGCATCTCTGCCACGCAGAGTGTCTCACCACTGAAAAGTTCTCCTCTGTGATTCCACTGTTGTCCAGATGGAGGATACCCTGGAATGAGCGGTAGGTGAGAAGGTCCACCTCCTCCAAGTCCTGACCGCTCAGAGGAATGGAACACAGCTGTTTCCACACCCAGGGAGCCAAGTGAAGATCCAGAGGCTTCTTGGTGCGAATCGCCACCGCCATCAGGATGCCCAGAAATCGAGACTGGACCATGTGATCCTCGGAGACAGCGGCCGGGTTTAGCAGAAACCTAACACATCAAATCGCCTTCCTCATTAACGCACAGACCTTACCATATACTCCTCAGCTTTTTACTTCTTTACCATTTCCTACGTCAGCTCATCACACATGAGGGCAGTTTGTCTAATTTCATGCATCATTTGTTCTACACGTCCTGCCAAGTAGTGTTTATGAAAGACTTTAAGCACCTGTCTGT